>APFE031333102.1:153511-183292 GCA_000404065.3 Pinus taeda
GAAGGAGCACTGGACAGCAGTGAAGCGGGTTTTCAGGTATTTGCGTGGCACTAGTGATTATGGTTTGTGCTACCAAGGAAGACCAGGATTGGATAGAGTATTTGTTAGCACTTGGATTGTGGGCCTATTTCACAAACATATGTCAAAAGGAAAAGGTTAAATCCTTTCTCCAAGCAAGAATTCATAGAAGGAACAGTTGGAGCCACAAGTGCAAGAAAGAGAAGGGAGAAGGCATGCTACTCCCTCTGGGGGCACACAAGAACCTTCCACTACACCTACTCAGATGTTGGAAAAACAACAAATTGTGGAAGTGTCCTCATTAAGGATTCTAGCTGACCAAGACTAGGATATCAGAGAAAAGTACAAGGAAATAAAGGCCAGGAATGAAAGGCTAAAAGCCCAAAGCTATGCACAGTACCTAAAAATGGCTCCCATCAACCAAAAAAGGCTTATGTCAACCTTTGATGTGAAATAAGGTAAAATGCAGATGACATTCCTGAAATCCACCACTCAGCAACCCAGATTAGCAGCTGACTACCATAATATAGATTTCGAAATATTGACAAAGGATATCCATCTTATTGACCAGATTTAGCTACACAAACCAACAGGAGAAGTGGTATATTCCACTTTAACAAACAAAGCCATTGCAGCCCTTCAGTTACAGAATTCGTTGAATAATATATCAACATAGTTTCAATTACAGAAGGTCTCCTCATAGGCCAAGAATACAAGAATCAAGTCCTTGGAGGACTTAATCATGGAGTTGGGACATGATCCCAAAGATGTGAAGGCTGCAGAAAGGTTAATAAAAAAGAAGAATGATCACACAACTACTTTGAAGAAGCAACTCAAAATTCCATCATTGCATCATCCACAAACAACAGAAGTCCTGGAATGTAGGTTTTAACCCCGTACAGAAATTACCTGCATACGAATTCTAAATCACAGAAAAATAAAAAATGCGAGAGCATAACCCATAAAACACCTATACACAGAGATTTCCCACTGGATCTCAAAACCGAGACTACCAGCTTGATTTTTCATTATGTTCCTTTCAATGTTACAATACATATTTATACATGCCGAAGCATCCAATACCATGGACCGAAAAAACCATCGCATCCAAAACCATGGACCGAAAACCATCGCGTCCAAAAAACATGTGCGAAAATCATGCACAAAACCATAGGTGGGTCCGCCCAACCTAACATAGGGTCCAAAACCAAAATTTTCCGGGGCGCAACCCCGGACCCCATAAAGTGGGGTTACAGGTACCCCTCAAACCCCTCGTTAACCATGTGGAAAGAATATAACACAACCCAACATACTTAATTGTTTCACTGTTGAGGCAAAGTTGTTTTGGTATGGTGTATGGTATATGTTTTTTGTACATGTTTTGGTGATGTATTGATATATACACATATGTATATGGATGTAAATACTACCATGAGCTATGGTATACATCTCAATTAAGTGGGATGGGTGTCATTTAATTATAGTTTTCATGTTGTTATGTTGGTTTTCTTTTCAAGAGGGTGATCATTATAAATGTTGCATAGAGCTATGCTATAAAGCTCCATGGGTAGTATGTTTTTTTAGTGGTTTTGTTGAGGTATAGGTGTCATTTAACTCCTAGGATAGTGTCTCCCAAGGGGGAGGGTTCTGTAACAACCCTGGTGAAAATTCCATGTAATAAAAGTTAATAAAGGAAAAATAATAACCATGGTTAATGGGACACTTATTCCAACCTGAATGTTGGGAAAGACACCCTTGTGGGTGTTCATTGGTTTATTATGGCTAAGGAAATTGGCAAAGGCAATGGTTAAGGCTTTGGAAAGGAAAAATGACATTTTTGGCAAATTTATTTATGAAAATAATGGAAATTAGGAGAAAAGGAAAGTGAAAGGTCACATGTTACATGTGAGGACGAAAATGAAGGAAAATAATGGAAATTGGAGAAAATAGAGGTCTAATTGATAAAAAGGATTCTTAGGATTAGTTTGTAACCTTTGGTTAGTTTACTTTTGGAGATTACTCTCTCTCTCTTTCTCACTCTTGGACACTTATAGTTTTCTAGGAGCATTCTAGAATTGGATCAAGAAAGGAAAAGAAGGAAAGAGGAAGGAAGAAGAAATCAAGGAAGCGTAGGATCAACTAGCTACAACAAGATTCTTTACAAGTTTCGATTTGCATGTGTGTTTTCCTTGTTATATTTTGCATGCATGGTATTGCAATTTGTTATTCTCTATTGTGCCATGGGTTTTTCCAAGTGTGATAGTGTCTTTAGCCTAGCCTTGCCATTTCCATATAGCCATGGTGTGATGAGGTTCTCATGTTTTGGTTACGTTGGATTGTCGAATGGATTTCAAGCTTAGTGAGGTGGATGTATGAATACTACAACACATGAGCTAGTAACCCCTAAACTAGATTATGGGTTGTGGTAAAGCCAAATTTTTGGTTGCCTAGGTGAGCTTAGGAATCCTCAAATGATGAATGATGGAATATATAGTAAATCCTAGGTGTGGGTGCTCTCCGTCTGGTCGAGTAATCCTGATATGGGATATGTGGTAAAGACTCGAGAGTGGGTCTTAGTTTAGGGTCTAGAGATCTAGTGTGGACTGCGATAGAGAATTAGAGACTAAGAGACAAGAAAATTCCTCATGGTGTAGTTAGAGAAATGTGGTGGCATTCATTCTTGTTTTGGCCTAGTGATCTAGTGGACATCATGGTAAATATTTTTATTACATGTTTATTAATTTTCCCTAGTGATCCGATGTGGATTATAGTAAAGCCTGCTTTCTGTGGATCAGGGTGAGGTGGTGTAGCCTCAGGATGCCCTAGTTGGTTCTTTTGGTTTGAGTCTCACATTCATGGTTGGAATATGGCATAGGGGTGAATGGCTGAAGATAGAATTGGCATAGACATTCTATGGTTGGGTGGAACATGGTAGTCCCATGTCGGGTTGGCTTTTGCATTCATTAAGAAGAGGTTCCTTCATTGACATCTTGTGGGTAAATATACTAGTTTATATGCATATTCTATTGCTAATGTATCCTTGGTATTTATGTTGTTATTATGTTGGTTATAAGCATGTATTATGACAATAGCTATGTATGTCTCTCATCATGTTTTTACTTGTAATTGAATGAAGAGTATATCTATGGCCTAATAGATGACAATGGAGCTAATGACATAATGGAACAATGCTTCTTAGTGATTCTTAGATAAGTATGAGAGCACTATGCTCAGATCTGTTGTTTAGATCTATAGATTACATATTTGTGACATGTTTGATGAAATGACTGTCATGGCTAGTAGGGGTCCATTCTAGACCTTGTCATTGTTTTTGCAAATGCATCATTGTTATGTTGTGTAAGTTCATTTATGAAATTTTCACTTAGTTTTGGGAAGTGACATGGGATTTGGGTCTGAATAAGTGGTAAAAATTCCAGACTCATAGGCACATGTATGAGGCGTAATGACCCCAAACACATGCTTACCCATGTTGTGGGAAGGTTTGGAGCATCCTAGATGCATGAATGTCTAGATCAAGGTAGCGTCTAGGGGTTTAATGATCTAAAACTTTGATTGGTCTCGGGGGTTAGTTACTTGAGTTGTTGGGATGGCCCTTGGGAGTTTTGTCCTGATGTGGAAGGTTTTTGTGATGTTTTTCTGTCGATTCCGCTTCCTTAAGATGACTTAGGAGGTTGAATCCCATAATAGTGGTCTCTCATTGGATAATTAAAACGATTGGATGGTTTCTTGGGTACATGTGGGATGAGGGTGTTACAATGATATTTTTTGGATAAGAAGAAAGGCTCAAAATTCAAAGCATAGGAAAAATTTTGGAGGTTGGTTGTAGTTGCGACAACATTGGTGACACATTGGTAGAACTCCAATCCTCTATATGGACCCTGTCCTACGAAAAATATGTCTAAATCTTCTGGAATTTCATTTCATTGATTATCATAACTTATTCACTTAGCTTGAGTTAAAGAAATAGTCCATACCATTATCTTCATCGGAATCACACATACCAAGCCAAGTCAAAATAAGTTTTTTCAATTGGAGATAAGGAGTATATGGATGCAGATGTAAAATAGACTTTCATATTCTTAGTTTTCATCTTCGGTGTTTCTCCTCTGTTAGCAGGCCTCAATAGTATCCTCACAGAGTCACTTAATGAAAACGAGCATTGCTCTACTGCCAATGAGCCTGTATAATACCCTAGTGGAGTTTCTTGCTTCACCTCTCTGTGCACGAATCCTTTCTCTTCTTTTGCCCTTTATTTCATTTTTCATTTTCATTTTTATTTTTATTTGTTGAAATAACTATACATAGGCACTTATTTATTTCATGGGGCAGAAGAGGGATCTTGACTTATTGACAACAGAATAGGTTTTCACTTCATAGAAGGATAAATATGTATACCTTAGAAATAATTATTAGAATTTTTCTCCCCTCCATACTCTAGTTGAGTTAGTTGACAAAGGTTAACGGAAAATAGAATACCGATTAGATTAGGCAATACTAGTTAAAAGTGAAATCATCATGATTTCACCATGACTCTCTCCGAAAGGAACGTATTTTCCATGAGAGTATCATCGACTAAAAGAAATAAAAGATTCACATAAAGATATGGAATATACAAATAACTAAGTGTTGATAGTAGTACAACTTCCTCTTGGATTTCACTGAGCTTGTCTGAGAAACCAAACACGACCTCATAAGGAAGCTAACCTATGATTGAAAACAAAACAAACAAAAGGAAAGAATCAGATTGAAAGTAAAATAAACTAAAGCAAATAAAAGGAGAAAACAAAGAAAACCTAAACTACTCCTAGTCCTAACCTAAACAGAGCATAGGAAAATATTATGTGAAATGATACCTCCAATGTGGCCACTGGTTCATTGGCTGGCCTATCTAGGTGAGGGAATGCATGTCAAGAAAGATATACAAGCAAATCAGTAAACAAGAAAGATAGATGCAAATGAAATCGTTCGAAGTTTGAATATACACACATAAAAATAATAGTGAAAAGCACATGAAAGATATCATGTGATTATATCATGGTTCCTCAACACACTGCAAGCTACATACATATAATCATAAACTTTCAAACTGCAAAGGTGAGCGAACATTAAGAAAGAATAAATTTTTTTGTTTTGCAACAATTATCACCATGTATGACTCCTCTAATGACTGAGTGATAGGATCATGTAATACAGATGGAGGATCTGACAATTGTAAGACAAATTGATTTTCGATATGTCTGATAGAGTGATGAGGAGCCTAAAAAATTTCAACACTATTCTAATCGGAAGTGGAAGTAACCTCAGAACTACAAGAACCTAACATAACCATCAACAGGGGCTGAAGTACCTCAATAGCTTGAGGGAATTCCAACTCATCATAAGGTAGATTGTTGTAGATCAACGGTTGGGAAATTTTAACAACAAAAAAATTAGAATCGTGGCCAAATGAATCAATGAAGAGGTCATAAAAGTAGCAATCAAAATGTTCAAGATCAAAAATGGAGGTGTTACACAAAAATATCGTCACCTTGATTATTTGCAGTCAGTGTAGGCCTATCATCACCTATACCAGCTTCCTAAGCAAGTCTTAAACCTCATCTCTTCAAAACAAGCTTAAGAAAAGAGAGAAAGACATCAAAAAAGCAATGTAACTCTAGTTCTGCACTTTCTCTTACTTTTGCCTGTGGGCCCGCAACTTTTGTTAAAGGTATCTGCGTACTTATACGCTTTGTATGTAAAGGGGAAGGTGCGTACCCCTGTAAAAGTCAAAAGGCGCAATCTTTATCTTAAAAAACTCATCTTGGGTTAATTCTAGAGTTTTCTAGAAGCATTTGTTACTTGGATTGTTCGCTCCAAGTGGTTCATGCATCCCATGAGAGGAGGAACTAATCCCTTGTTGAGATGAGCTATCCCTTTGAAGGAGGACTCTATCCCTTTGAAGGAGGAGCTGGTAACTGATCTCCATTGCACTATAAATTGAGGCATTGGGTCAGTGGCCAGGGAGGTTAGAAGCTGAACTTTTGAGGGTAAATGCTAGTGAAATCAAGACTTCCTATTTGAGCTTAAGAGGAGAGATCACATACCTTTTTGGCCCCATTAGGGAGTGAGTGAAGCTTGTCAAAGTAGAGGAGGCTTCTTGTTGGACCCTGGAAGGAGCTTGTACAACGTCAAGGCAAAGGTTGTAAGGTTCTTTTCTTTTGAATTAATACAATCAAGCTCATTTTTCTCAACAAGTATCTTATGCTATTTGTTTCATGGACTCCTTGACTTTCATGTTAAATATGTTTTATAATATTGGATATTCAGGTGCTATTTAATTGTTTGCCTTGTTTGTGCTTGCAGGTTTGCGACAAAGGAACTTACTTGGATCAAAGGAGCGAAGCCATCTCCAAACTTGCGTTGGACATGAGGTAGGCCTTAAACACATTTGTTTGCCATTATTTATAAAGCAAATTTAGAGAAAGATAGTGTCTGGTTGGTTTGTTTGTCATTAGGTCTTCATTAGATTCTAGGAAGGCCTGTCTTGTCTGCAAGATCGACTCATTCCGTGTGACAGATGTATTTCTCCAATGAAGTCTAACCCCCATTGTTGAAATGGCATATCAATGGAAATTGGTTTAAGAGGTAAGGGTAAAAGTTTCATCTTTCCCTAAAAAATATGGCATTTATGACAGGAGGTCACATGTTTTTTAACATCTAGAAACAAAGTAGGCCAGTAGAAACCATCCCTTGGAATCTTATCAACATTACTCTTCCAGTACAAGTGTACTCCACAATCCCCTGCATGAAACTTTTGCAAAATATTGTCATCTTCATATTTTAATAAACATGTTAAGGGAATACCACCACTATCCTTCCAAAACAATGCATTTTATAATTCACAATATCTCAATGACTTCATTTTTAAGAATCTAGCTTTAGTTCTTGTCAATCTAGTAGGAGCTTGTAAGTTTAGTAATACAAATGTAATATTTGCATATCATGGTGAATCAGTACATGGTTCATTGATTTGTGGAGTCGTTGTCTCCTTCTGATCATCAAGGGAACTAATGAAGTTGATATCAAGGGCCTGACAGTTCGATTCAGCCATGAGTTTGGCTAAACCTTGGCCTTTGATGAGCTTGATGGGTTTTATCTCTATGTCATATTTTAATATTGTGGCAATCCATTTGCCTCTTCTTCCTTCAAGCCCATTTTGAGTCAAAATGTCCTTAACTACAGAGTTTGGAACATAAGCAATAATGTGAGAGTACAAAATGTATACTCTAAAATATTTGTTAGCTTGAACTAAAGCTAATTCTTGTTTTTCTATGATATTATATTTGAGTGTGGCATCTCTTAATGATTTACTAAAGAATGCTATTGGTTGTTCATATCATTGATTGTTCTTTTGCAGCAAGACTTTTGCAATGGTGTGTCCTAAAGAAAAAGAAAAAATAATAAAATCTTTGCTAAAGTCATGACTAATCAGGACTAGAGTCTTGGTTAAAGATTCCTTGATAGCTTCAAAGGATTGTTTGGACTCCAATGTCCATTTAATTTATGAGTCCTTTCTTAACATGTTATTTACTTGCCTAATTAATTCTGCGAGATTTGAGATGAATCTCCTCAGAAAATTAATCTTTCCTAGAAATGATTGTACCTCTTTAATGTTTCAGGGATGGGAAATGGTCAAAATGGATTCTATTCTAGTAGGGTCTATCCTAATCCCATCTTTAGATATGATGTGTCCTATCAACTTTCCCTCTTCAAGACCGAAAAGTGTATTTTTAGGATTTAAAGAAATCCCAAATTTCTTGCATTTGATAAATACTCTTCTGAGGTGGTCTAAGTGTTCATTGTCAGATTTAGAGAAGACTGTGATGTCATCCTGGTATACTACTAAGAAATCATGGATTTCCTTGGGAAAAGCTATATCCATAGCTCCTTGAAATGTGACACCTACATTCATTAATCCAAAGGGCATCTTCAAATACATGAAGGCACCCCAAGGAGTAGTAAAGCAGTTTTGGCTCGGTCCCCAAGTTGGACTAATATCTGTTTATACCCAGAGAATCCATCTAACAGTGAAATCCTAGATGAGCCCACTAACCTTTGCAATATAAGGTCCATTTTTGGTAAGGGGTAGTTGTATTTTAAAGATATCTTGTTTAAGTTTCTAAAATTTACACAAAGTCTAATTTCACCTGTCTTTTTCCTAGTTGTAACTAAGTTTGAAATCTAGTCTGAGTATCTAATGGGCGTTATTATTTGGGCATCAAACATTCTTTTAACCTCTTTCTCTATGGATGGAATAAGGACTGGGTTTATCCTCCTACGTTTCTATTTGAAAGGTTTATGATTTTTTTTTAGAGGTATTTTATGTTGGATTATAATGGTGTTATAAGATTTTAAGTCTTCATAACTCCAAGCAAATACATCCTGGAAATCCTTAAACAGAATTATATATTTGACCTTTTCCTATAGGGGTAAGGCTTTAGATATCTTAATGAGTTTTGGATTATCTTCAGTTCCTATATTAACCTCTTCTACGTCAGCTCTCAGAGGTTCCATCTTTGGTTTCCTAGCTACATCATTAGAGTCAAACAAATATTCTAAAGGTACTAATGCTTTAGGAAATTTTTTTTAAATGAAGAATCTCATGACCATCATCGATTATTTCATCTATCTCTACCTTTTCTAAACTATCTATTTCTACACAAGTAAATCTAGTTGGTTTAGCTATATTGAAAATATTTACATCTAATGATCCAAAAAGGATCCAAAAACCCTCTAAGTATACAAAATTTTCAAAACACTTGAAACTAACACATAAGAAGAACTTGTCAAAAAGTTAGATTACACTATCAGGAGGCAAAAACATGAAGAAATTAGTGAAAACAGGCATATCGGTGGTTTAAAGAAACTTTAAATCATAATCGTCAGATCTGGCCGATCAACGGTCCAAATCCGATCGGAAAATTGCAATCAGCAGGGGCAAAAGGAGGCTATCGGAAGAGACCACAAGGAATACGCGACAGTGATCAATGGGGTCAACGAGGACCATCAATCAAGCACGTAGATCAATGGACCACGTTGCATCACAATATCACGTCGACAAACCATAGTAAAGCAATTACAATCGGCCCGGGGTATGTGCGATATGCGATTGTGATCACAATATCGCATTGAAACTATGCAAAGGATCAACGCCGATAATAATTATAATTGCGATAGACGGACCCGATAATATTATAAATGATATTATATATATTTTGAGATCTGGAAAATAAGGTTTTCCTTTATATTTTGCATTTTCGTTGAATAAACGAAATACAAAGGAAAAGGCACCGATGCAATATTACAGACCCAAAATGGTTTATTAACACTGTTATATATGATTTCAAGTCCAATAAATCCATTTTTTGGGTTTTTTGATGTTTTTAATGTATTTTTAATAAAAAATAAAATCACGATATGAGCGGGATTTCGGGCGGGCCAAAGGCAGTAAATGGTTTAGGTCGGGCTTTGCCTGATCCCATACAATGGCTGCCATGTGTCTAGGCTAAGGAGAGAGAAAACCACCCTCACCGGGTAGTTAACTCCCATACAAAAGAGCTGCCTGAAATGGATCCCAACCATTGGATCAAGACCTCTTGGATCAATGGTGGAGATGTGATGTTGATGTTCGACGGACCTGCTAGGAGTTATAAGGTGGATTCATAATATTTGAAGTCCAATGAATGGTGTTTGGTGGACTTTTTCCATGTTTGAACATGTTTCTCTATGTAAACATAGAATAGAAATTTCGAAGGATTTCAAAGGCCCGATGACCATTCTGTTACAGTACAGGTGGCCACCAACCCTGGAAGCATTTAGCAATTATTGCCAATGCTCAGAAAGGGATCTGAGTGGACAGAGGTCAGGAAGCCAGAGAGCTTGAGAACTTGAAATTAACAGATAGTACCGATTGGCTTTAAAGCCACAAACAAAGAGAAAACAAGGGTAGAAGTAGTGCTGAGACAGAGTAACAAATACAGAGAGTCAGTGAAGAGAGTCTGTGTACTTAGAAGAGACTTAGGGGATCCAAGAAAGGCCTTATCATTTTTTATCTGTTGTGTGAGGCTCAAATTGAGCTCATTGTTGTAAAACTTTGTTTTTGAAGACATAATAGAGAGGTCAACACTGAAGGCTGGACCAGGATATTTAGTCCAGGAGTGTTGGATGAACTCCTTATTAAACTTTTGTTTATGTGTGTTTGTCTATTATGTTTCTTTTACTGCTTCATTTTCTATGTATTATTTGCAACCTTATCGATCCATTGCACAAAGTAACATAGGAAAATCCATGCACATAAGTCTGTAATACCTTAATAATTTTTTAAGATCATTATCAGGTCATCTAAGCTACTTTCTATATTATTATCTATTGTACAATCAATATCTATCTTGTAATTCTGAAATTCCCCTTCATTGTCCATGAAATCGTAGATTTGAGAGTCCTGGAAGAAAATCTGCCAATACTTGAGGTTGTCTGGTATAACAGGCCTGTGTCTGACTTCTGCAATGTGTTAGTGTTAATCTTGTTAGCCTATCACCTGGATCAAACAATGCTTTTACCATGTTCTTTTCAGGCTTTCATCATCAAATTTTTCTGTTACTAGGTTTACACAACAAATTTGGTCATTGTATGGTCATTTCAGAGATGGAGTCATTGTTTGAAATTTCACTCATGCTGGTTTCTTATCATACATCATGAAAATGGGTCAAGTCTTCATCATCATTCCATTAGGTCTTAGGTCATCCATTAGGTCACAAGGGTCCCCAAAGTCCACCATTTCCATAAAAAAATAAAAAAATAAAAAAAAATGACAAACCAACTGTGATGAATTGATCATGATTTATTCACACACTTTTCATATTTTCATGACATCAAAGGTTTTAGAAGAAGGAAGCTCCAGCACTCAGGAGATGAAAAAAAGCACATTTGCAATGCTAAAGGTAAAATATACCTTCAAAAAGTGAAATTAGTTCACAAAGGAGGATTAGTTTCTTTTCTCTTTTTGAAAAAGTGAAGAAATTATCCCTATATAAACTCAAAAAGACTCAAAACCTTTTCATTCATGTCTCATTCACTCCTCATCACCAAGCTCACCCACCCAAAAAAAACAAAAAAACCTCTTTTCCTAGGAGAAATTGACCAAAAATTGGAGGCTTTGAGCGTGGATACACTACGATGTGCTTTGAAGGCAGGCACTATGCATAGGTGAACTTTGTTGAGCTTTGGAGTTGTGCATAGGAGAACTTCGCTGCGCGCAAGACAGAGTACCTAAAACTCACCTAAATTTTCCCAAAATTCAAAATTTTTGCTTTCAAGCTCGGTCAAATTGCTTTCTAAGGCTGAGGAACAAATAAGTACATCATTTCCCTCTATATTCGCTTTCCCATTTTCATTCCATGTAATAATTCCCCAAGATAGGGCTTGTAGCAAAATTTCTATGGGAAATGCTAGGGTAGAAATGGTCATCATAGATTTTCATCTCCAAAACATGTAAAATTATTTTCTACACCTTCACACGTGTTTGATGAGTCATTTTCACCAATTCATCCACCTCCAAACAAAGTTTAAACACTAAAAAAGCAAAACCCTAGCTCATTCCTAGAGTTATTTTGGGCAAATCTCATAATAAACCTTCTTGGTCTCTCTTACAAGCACCCACATTTGTCCACTATTTTCCTAACTCATTTCCATATGTTTTTCAAAGTAATCTCATCTTTCATAAAACCCCTCCCATCATTTTGTCAAAATCTCTCACATATCACTTCATTTTCATTCTCACATCACATCTATTTTCACTTCCTGCTGCTAGGGCTCTATGTCATCATGGAGGTTGAATCTTCACCAGAAAGAAAGAAACAATACAAAGGAGGGAGGATTCTCAAATATGAATCATTAGATTGCAACCAAATCAAATCCTATCCTTTCATCAAGCAATGCTTTGAGGATGTTCACTGTTTGGAATTTTGTAAAAGAGTAAGTGAAGCAAGGTTTTATGAGCAGCTGACAGATTGGGTAGCTACATATTTGAAAGGGGAGATTACTCTCATTACCAGTATTGACTTTAGATCCTCAGTGGCCTCCATCTCACTAGTAGCTGGTTTACTAGACAATGGCGAATATTGGTTCAAGGGAATGAGTCTAGATATTGAAAACTAAAAGCCCTTCTTAAAGACTCCATACAGAGATACACATACTCACCTCATGCCTTTCAGATATTTTCTTGAGAAGTATGCCCCTTTAATGAAGACCATCATGAGGTTCTTTACCTGTGAAGGTAGATTCTCAAGGTTATATGCCTATCATATTCGCCTCTTTATGCACTTCACATCCCAAAAGCCACTCAACATGGGCAATTACTTGTTCAGGAGCATTTCAAAAATGTTTGAGAAGATACAGTTGAAGGACAAAGAGCACTCTCCAAGCTTGTTTCATCACAATCTCATCAAAACCATTGTCCTTCATCAGTGGGAAAAGAGGGGTATGGCTTGGGAAGCATTTTTAGAAACAACTTTATAATGGCATGAGGAAAATGTGGCATCTCAGTCCCCAAGTGCACCAAAACAACAAACTGAGATGGTGTCATCTAGCGAAATAGCAGAGAAGATTTAGCTACCTAGGCTAGAGGTCACCAAAGTGTATAAGAAAGGGTAGAGGCTTGTGCTTTCTTCTCATAAAGAGAAAGGGGCCAAGCCTTCTTCATCAACAAAGCAAGAATCGACATCAAAGGATAAGGAGACAACTGAGAATGAATTTGAGATTATTGATTTAGAGGAGGAAGATGAGACTTCAATTATGAGGTAGACTATCAGAGACAAGGAATACCAAATCAAGGAGCTAGCAATAAACATGGAAAGAGAAAGGTACTTTATATGATTCCTTGAACAGGAAAATGATCAAATCAAAGCAAAAGAGTTGATCTTAGAAAAGGAAAAACTAAGTTAATGCAGCAAATTGGTAAAGGTAAGGAGGTCATGAAATCAAGCGAGCTTGAAGTGTCACAGGTGAAAGGGAAAAGGAAAAGACCAAGAACTAGAGGTCTCAAGGAAGCTTTTGAAGAGTAACAAAAACAAATATTGCTTAATGAAGACCTTGACCTACAAGAAAGGATTGCCCTAGAGGTACATCAAGATAAATAATATTGGCTCAACAGGGTAAATGGACAATTAGAGAAGCTCCTGGAGAAAGTAAACAAAGATAATCAAATGCTCAGACACATGGTGCATCATTATCAAGCTCAAAACATGATCACCAATGTCAAAGTGAAACAACTTGAAAACAAGCTCAAGGAGACCAAGAAAGACTAAAAGGATGAGGGAAACTTGGAGATGCTTGCTTAAGAATCCATGAAGCTATAACAAAGTCATTGTTACACCTTCCCTCCAATTTTGAGCTAATTCTGAGCATTTAGATTTTTTTGGCAAATTTTAGTCTAAATTCAGAAATTTGGCCTTTCCAAAAGCACAGCGTCTTGGCGCTGCGCTTTTTCCTCAAGCATCCATTTGAGGAAAGGTCTACATTTTTGGAAATTTCTTGGCATCCTCTAAAACTCCATTTTCCCATATTTTTCAAATGTGGCTTAGTTTTGGAGAAAAGTGCCAAAAAGTGGAAAAAATACTAGCATTCTATATCATTTTTTGACAAGCACTGTGCTTCTGGCGTGACCTTGGGAGAATGGATTTTTGAAGGTCTTCCCATGCTCCAAATGTAGAAATTAAAACTGTTATGGAAACTATACTTCAAGTTCTAGTTGACCATTCTCTCAGATTTGCATTTTTACCCAGGAAGGCACCCGAAAATCAGCTCAAAGTTGTCGTTGTGCTTCTGCACTTTCTGTGTTTTTATTTGAAAAAATTCACTGTGTAAAATTTCTAGTTTCTACTATGACTTGGTCAAACTCAAGGTTCTCTATGTAATGGCACAAGTTATGAGGCTAGATGTATATCATATGTTGTTTTTGATGTTTATTAGGCCTCATAAAAGAAGAGAACTCCTATACAAACTCTTCATGAGGTGTTTGAGTTGCACCTTCTCACTCTCACTTGTTGGTTGAGAGAATCTTGGAGTTAGTTCCTCCACCAAGGAATTTGACTCCTGAAGGTGGGAAAGTGGTCTAGGATAGTCTATAAGTACTATTTCACTTCAGCAGAAGAGGTTGAATTTTTTGTGAAGGAGGCTTGCATTGTAATCATCTTTCAGCTAATACAAATATAAGGTGCAACTATTTTCAAGGAACTCTAGCCCAATGAGTTCATGGTGCTTGTACTTCATTCTTTTTGTTTTATCATGGTCTAAACATCTTTATCTACATTATATCTCTTATTTATATGAATTCCTTGTGATAAAATACTCAGAATTCTTGTTTTTCAAGCTATGTTATCTAGTTTTCATGGTTATGCGTTTTGTCTTCCTAAGCTAATGAAATCATGTTTATTTATGCTCATTAGTTTCTTCCACACTATGTCCTATATACTACGCTAACAAATACTCAAATTACACCATGGATTCTCACGTCGATCTCCTTCTTATGTCTGCTCCTGTATTCCCACAACGTAGACCTACTTGTGGCTCCAAACCCCTAGATGTACTTGTGGCTCCAAACCCTAAGTTCAGCAAATCCTTAAAAAATCAAAATTTCACAAAAAAATACACATATCTAGCCTAAAATTCAGTTGCTTCAAAGTCATTTCACTGATAAGAGACTTAGAGAGATCCCTCTCATGCTCAATAGGGCTAGCTACTGAGCTGAAGTGGTTTGAGGTTACCCTTGTCGATTTCCTTTTCAGCCTAGAAGATTGTAAGGACTAACATTTTTGGAGTCACTGCTGAGGAAACGCTTGTTAAATTATTCACGGGAAAAATCTATGAGCTTTCAAGAAACTGGATCTGTACCTCTCAGTTTCCAGTATCCAAAGATAGGCTGAATTCATAAATCTCATCAGTTTAGGGTGTATACATTCTGGCTTCCAAAAGTCATACCAAGTCAAATCTTGACCCAAATCCACCCTTCATTGTTGAAGACCTTGAAAGATTGCTTAGAAAACTTAGACTACCTATCACTAAAAGTGCAGTTCAAAAATTAAAGAACAACTTCTCTGCCTAAAAACCTATTCGCCTTTAACAAAATTCCATTCGAAGAGCAGATAGAATTACCACTTACAAGGTCTAAGTCTAACATCTACATCTCTGATACAACACTAGAACCTTTAAAAGTTGAAACTCACTCTCTTTCTTTAGAATCTTTGTCTGCTAAGACTGATCATGAACTGTGTTTAAACTTTGATAAGCTTCAAAGCCTTGCTGACCAACTCCAGATCACAATTGAAAAATATTTTGTTCAATACCAACTTGAATACTTAGCCACAACTCCATCCTCTTTTTCACCTCCAAGCTCATTTACCATATCTCCTAAAGCTTCAGTTTCATCATCTTTCCTACCTCCCCTGTTTGTCCAATCCTTGCCTCTACAACCCATTTTAGTAGTTCCATCATCCTCATCATCACCTATACTTACACAATCCATTGTAACACCTTCAATTTCTCAAACAGTCATGGCAAGAATTGCACCTCTCTTACTGCATGCTCAACTTACTACTTTGCCTCAGAACTATGGTCAAAGACTTCCATTGTTTGATGGAAGTACAGAAACTACAACTCAACAACATGTTGAAAAGTTAATAGACTTCATTGATTTAGAAGAAATTGATAAGGAGAATTCCAAAATGAGGATTATCACTCAGTGTTTCTCAGGATATGTGAAGAAATGGTTTCGAAGTATGGCTACAAATTCCATTAACAGTTCTCAAAGACTGATTGAATTATTTCTAGCTCATTGGCAAGAGAAGAAAAATCCATTATAGATATTAGATGAATATAATTCAATGAAAAGGAACCCCAATGAAACAGTTCAAGAATTCACATCAAGATTTAATACAATGTACAATTCTACACCTGATGATATGAAACCTCCTCTTGGTTTAGCTCTTCTTCATTACCTTGATGCTTTCGATCTAGAGATGGCCTACCAGCTCGGAGAAAGAGATCCAACTACTCTTGAAGAGATGCAGTGGAATGCAATCAATGTTGAAGCAATTTGCTCATCATGAAGTCAAAATCAAAGCTGGAGAGGGTGGAGAAGAGAGTTGTTTTCAAAGAAGAACCTGCATCATCTTCTGATGCAAAGCTCGATAGTCTGATAAAAACTATGGAAAGGATGATGGATAAAATATCCATAACTGATCGACAAGCTGAACCATCAGTGAGGAATCCTAACTTTCATGGACACTAGCAACAACAGTTCAGAAATCAATAGAACGAGTAGTGAAATCAAGATTCTCAAAGTCAAGTAAAAGCTCAATTTCAACAAAACTACATTGAAGGTCAGGAAGAAGATGAATAATATATTATAGAAGAAATCACTTCTTTTAAGAAGATGAACTGCCTACTTTCCTAACAGAAGAAGATCAGTTTTCTGAAGAATCTTTTATACCAAATGACCAACAATTTGTGCTTGCAAGCGAAGATCTGTGGGCTGATAGGACTGAAGAGTACCAAAGAGGATATCAGAATGCCCTCAATCATCTCCAAAAGCTAATTTAAGAAACAGAAATGTGCCTATACTCTAATTCAGAAAAGACAAAATTTGCAAAAGGATGCATCAAGCAAAGAAACCACTCCCACAAGCCAGAATAAAGACAAAGTTATTGTCACACAGAATCAGGGTAGAACTAATGAAGCCTCCACTAGCAATGTGAGGAAGGAAAAAGAATTGCAAACTGAAAGCCAAAAGAAGAAAACTCAAGCTAAAGGTCAAACAGAAAGAAAGGACATTGCTTCAAAAGAGGTAGAAAAGCAATCTAATCTTTTTAGTTTGGAAAATGAAATTTCTAAATTAAAGATAGCCATTCCCCTCACTGAATTGGTAAGGAATGACAAAGACAAATTCCAGATTGCAAAAATGCTTAGGGTTGATTAGATGTTTGGTACAGTCAATGTAGCTGATGATGAGCCAACCATCCTTTTTGGTCTAGCCTTAGAAGGAGCTCCTGAAGATAGTGAAATTCCTCCTTTTTATCTGAGTCTTAAACTTCATGACTTTATCCTTCATAATTCTATGTTATATTCTGGCGCCTCTCATAATTTGATGCCTAAAGCCATCATGGATAAACTAGGACTGAGCATGACCCGACCTTACCATGATCTTTATTCATTTGATTTTGGAAGAGTGAAATGCCTTAGTCTTATTAAAGTCTTAGTAGTGTCCTTAGACCAGATCCCAGCCAAAAATATACTTATGGATGTTGTAGTGGCTGATATTACTCCTAGGTTTAGCATGTTACTTTCAAGATCTTGGGGAGAAAAATTAAAGGGCACCCTGCAGCTTGACTTTTCATACGCCACTATCCTTGTTTTTGGACAACTTCAGAAACTTTATAAAGAAAAAAAGATGAAATTTATGATGAGTAGTAAGGAAAATCCAGTCAATCATCCTATACATGTTGTTCATACTAATCTTGACTCTTTCATTCTGTTTAGTGATATGGATTCTGTTGATGATGAAAGTCAGTTAGTAGAAATTTCAGAAGTTCCCAACCTAATGGGCAGCATACATGAAACTATCACAGCGGAAAGTAAATAGGTTGGTGAGGAATGTAGATAGCCTGCAAATCCTATTGAGGAGATTCAAAGGATAGTGCAAAAAATAGAAAGTTTTGATCTAGCCGTTCAAAATCCAAAAAGTCAAGAAATTCAGTTTTCAGAAATTATTTTCCAGATGAAGAAAATGGTCTTTGGACCATGGAATTTTATGTTGCATCAGGAAGAGAAGGAGCAAGAATTAGTGTTTGGATACTTGGGCCATTACATCAGCCAAAAAAAATCCCTTGAAATGTGAGAATGAGCTCTTACAAGCTAGCTTTTGAATGTTCAAATAATGAGGCAGAATATGAGGCATTGATCACTGGCCACAAAATTCTAAAAACATTGGGAGAAAAAAATATTTATGTTTATGGCGACTCCGAGTTAGCGATAAATCAAGTCAAAGGGGAATACCAGGCCAAACACCCAAGAATTAGAGCTTATCACAATGTTGTACTTGATATTCTCGAAACTTTTTCAGAATATACATTATCTCTTATTCCTAGAACTTAGAATGTCATAGCTGATTCACTTGCCACGATAGCCAGTATGGTGAAGATTCCTTTTCATTCTAATCATAAGTACTCCATCCATGTTAAGCATCACCCAGCCATGCTAGATAATATGAGGTTTTGGCAAGTATTTGGTGATGATAAGAAAATAAATAGTTTTCTGAGGTTGGAAGGAGAATTTCATAATGCTCACATTGATGATGCATACAATTTTGATGATTCCCACATTCTTTCAGCTGACAATAAAGTAGTACAACTCAAGGTGTCCTTGAAAGCCAACTATCCCTTGCCTAAAATGGACCACATACTTCAAAAGGTGGTTGGATCCTCTAGGATGTCACTGCTTTATGGATACTTTAGATACAATCAAATTCTAGTACACAAAGATGATCAGCTCAAGACAACCTTCACAATGCCATGGGGTACATTCATGTATGCCAAGATGCCTTTTGGGTTGAAGAATGTAGGATCTACCTTTCATCGGGCTATGGAAATAGCATTTGCAAATGAAAAATATATATTTATGGTAATCTATCTAGATGATCTAACAGTATTTTCAAATCTGATGAAGATCACTTGCATCACTTAAGGATTGTTTTTTAGAAAAGCAGAAAAATTGGCATCTCACTTAACCCAAAGAAGAGCTTGTTTGCCATGGTAGAAGGTAAGCTACTAGGACACATCATCTCTAAAGATGTCATCTGCATTGATCTTGCTAGAGTGGAGGCTATTCAACAATTATACTTCCCTAGGAACAAGAAAGGGATTCAGTTGTTCAATGGGAAGATTAATTTTTTGAGGAGATTTATTCCTAATCTAATTGAACACTTGAAAGAAATGACAAATATGTTGAAGAAGGACAGCGAGGTAAAGTGGTCTTTGGAGGCTAAGAAATCATTTCATGCAGTAAAGTTTGAATTATCTACTGCTCCTATTTTTATTAGCCCAGATTATACCTCATATTTCATCATTTTTTCTTTTTCTTCTGAGCACACATTAGCAGTAGTCCTAATGCAAAAGAAAGATCATAAAAATGAGTAGCCTATAGTATTTTTTAGTCGCACTATAAGATATGTAGCACTGAGATATAATATCATTGAGAAATAGGCATTGGCGTTAGTAAAATCCGTCAAATATTTCTGAGTTTATATTGTACATTCACATACTATTGCTTATGTCCCTACTGCAGCGGTAAAGAAAATTCTTGTACAAATAGATCTAGAAGGAAGAAGAGGAAAATGGATTGCAATAATGCTAGAATATGACTTGGAGATCAAACCTACAAATCTCATCAAAGGACAAGGGTTAGCTATGCTTATAGCGGAATCAAATCTACATGCACTAGATATTAATTTGATGGCTGCAATATCAGAAGAATCAGAAGAAAAGGACCCTCTCTTGCAAGTGTCTGATATGTTCATGTATTCACCTTGGTACTCTGACATTGTCTATGCCTTGCAACACTTGAATCCTCCTCTGGAATCTCCCAAAGGTAAAGTTAGATCACTGAAACTCAAAGCTTCAAAATATTGTATTATGGATGGTGTTTTATTTTGGAAAGATCCTGGAGGTGTGCTGCTAATTGTTTAATAGAAAATGAAGCTAAAGATATAATGAAGGATTTTCATCAGGGAGATTGTGGTGGTCATCATTTTTTGAAAACTACAGCAAACAAGATCTTAAGAGCTGGTTTCTATTGGTCCACCCTCTTTTCTAATACATACAAAATAGTCATGAACTGCCATGAATGTCAAATTTTTCAAGGGAAGAAGAAACTTCTACCATTACCACTACAACCAATTTTGATTTTAGCTCCTTTCCAGTAGTGGGGTATTTATTTCATTGGCGAGATCCATCCTTCATCTTCAGCACAACACAAATGGATTTTAACAGGCACCGACTACTTTACAAAGTGGATTGAAGCTATCCTGACCAGGAAAGCTATTGATTCTGTCATCATTCAATTTTTGGAGTCTAATATCTTGTCTAGATTTGGCTGCCCACAGAAAATAATAACAGAAAATGTTGCTACTTTTAAATAAAAAAGAATGGTGGATTTATGCACCAAATATCATATTGTGCTAGGAAATTCTACTACTTATCATCCATAGGGAAACAACGAGGCTGAACCTTCCAACAAATCTTTGGTTAACATCATAAAAAAGGTTCTAGAGGTGAACAAGAAGAATTGGCATAAAAAACTCATCAATGCTTTGTGGGCAGACAGGGTCAGCACCAAAAAGTCAATAGGCATGTCTCCTTTCCAGCTGGTATATGGAGTTGACACAGTATTTCCTTCATCTCTTGCTATCCCAGTAATGAAAATCCTATAGGAATTGGATAATGAAACTAATGACATACAAAGGAGAATAAACAAGATGATTTATTTACAGCAGACAAGAGTAGAATTTTTTTAGAACACATCCAAACTCCAAGAGAAAATCAAAAAGATTTATGATCACAAAAACCAAGGAAGATAATTTCAATTTGGGAGACGTAGTCCTTCGTTGGGATGCTAGAAATGAAGACAAAGGCAAACATGGTATGTTTGAGAACTTGTGGAAGGGACCATAAAAAAAAAATTCATTCAGAGGAAAGAATTCTTTCTTGTTGGAAGAGATGGATGGAAAAGACTATTCAGGAGGGGCGACCAATGGTAGGCTTCTCATGCACTACTATGTCTAAAATCCTAAAAGGTGATCATCATTGTACATACTGGTGTGTATTTTACTTCTAGAATTTTAGATAGCTGTCATCAAAGTTTGAAGCCTGAAGTGAAGGCCCTAAGGCTCTTTGAGTTAGTAATGTTTTTATTTATTTTTATTTAGTTCTGTTGTCATGTCAAAAGGTTAGTCAGCCTCAAGTCAAAAAATCAGTTTTTATGCATGTTGACTCCATTGCCCAATGAATAAGGCTACTTGATCTATGGTGTTCTTGACACCTCCAAGGAGCTACCATCCCCATTTGGAGCCAATGTTAGTGTCAATCTTGTTAGCCTATCACTTGGATCAAAAAATGATTTTACCATGTTCTTTTCAGCCTTTCATCATCAAATTTTTCTGTTACTAGGTTTACACAACAAATTTGGTCATTGTATGGTCAGTCCAGAGATGGAGTCATTGTTTGAAATTTCACTCATGCTGGTTACTTATCATACATCATCAAAACGGGTCAAGTCATCATCATCATTCCATTAGGTCTTAGGTCATCCATTAGGTCACAAGGGTCCCCAAGGTCCATTATTTCCATAAAAGAAAAAAAAAAAAAGGTCAAACATGGAAAAGCAATTGTTGATGAATTGATCATGATTTATTCACACACTTTTCATATTTTCATGACATCAAAGGTTTCAGAAGAAGGAAGCTCTAACACTCAAGAGATGCAAAAAAGCACATTTGCAATGGTAAAGGTAAAATATGCCTTCAAAAAGTGAAATCAGTTCACAAAGGAGGATTAGTTTCTTTTCTCTTTTTGAAAAAGTGAAGAAATTATCCATATATAAACTCAAAAATACTTAAAACCTTTTCATTCATGTCTCATTCACTCCTCATCACCAAGCTCACTCACCCATAAAAGCCAAAAACCTCTTTTCCTAGGAGAAATTGGCCAAAAATTGGAGGCATTGTGCGTAGATACACTGCATTCTGCTTTAAAGGCAGGCGCTGCGTGTAGGTGAACTATGCCACGCTTTGGCATTGCACGTAGGAGAACTACGCTGCGCGCAGGACAAAGTACCTGAAACTCACCCAAATTTTCCCAAAATTCAATTTTTTTCTTTCAAGCTCAATAAAATTGCTTTCTAAGGCTGAGGAACAAGTAAGTACATCATTTCCCTCTATATTTTCTTTCCCATTTTCATTCCATGTCAATAATTCCTCGAGCTAGGGTTTGTAGCAAAATTTCTATGGGAAATGCTAGGGTAGAAATGGTCATCATAACTTTTCATATTCAAAATATGTAAAATGATATTCTACACCTTCACACATGTCTGATGAGTCATTTTCACTAGTTCATCCACCTCCAAACAAAGTTTAAACACTAAAAAAACAAAACCCTAGCTCATTCCTAGAGTTATTTTAGGCAAATCTCATTATAAACCTTCTTGTCTCACTTACAAGCAACCACATTTGTCCACTATTTTCCTCACTCATTTCCATCTATTTTCCAAAGTCATCTCATCTTTCATAAAACCCCTCCCATCATTTTGTCAAAATATCTCACATATCACTTCATTTTCATTCTCACCTCACATCTCTTTTCACTTCCTGCTACTAGGACTTTATGTCATCATGGAGGTTGAATCTTCACCAGAAAGAAATAAACAACACAAAGGAGGGAGGATTCTTAGATATGAACCATTAAATTGCAACCAAAGCAACTCCTATCCTTTCATCAAGCAATGCTTTGAGGATGCTCACAGTTTGGAATTTTGTAAAAGAGTAAGTGAAGAAAGTTTTTATGTGCAACTGACAGATTGGGTAGCTACACATTTGAAAGGGGAGATTGCTCTCATTTCTAGTATTGATTTTAGCTTCTCAGTGGCCTCCATCTCACAAGCAATTGGTTTACTAGACAATGGCGAATATTGGTTCAAGGGAATGAGTCTAGTATTGAAAACTACAAGCCCTTCTTAAAGACTCCATACAAAGATACACATACTCACTTCATGCATTTCAAATATTTTCTTGAGAAGAACTCCCCTTTAATTAATACCATCATGAGGTTCTTTACCTATGAAGGTAGATTCTCAAGGTTATATGCCTATCATATTCGCCTCTTGTTGCACTTCACATCTCAAAAGCCACTCAACATGGGCAATTACCTATTCAGGAGTATTTCAAAAATGTCTGAGAAGATACATTTGAAGGACAAAGAGCACTCCCCAAGCTTGTTTCATCACAATCTCATCAAAACCATTGTCCTTCATCAGTTGGCAAAGAGGGGTATGGCTTGGGAAGCCTTTTTAGAAACAAATTTACAATGGCATGAGGAAAATGCGGCATCTCAGTCCCCAAGTGCACCAAAACAACAAACAAATACAGGGTCATCTAGCAAAATAGCAAAGATGATTCAACTACCTAGGCCAGAGGTCACCAAAGTGTATAAGAAATGGAAAAGGCTTGTGTTTTCTTCTCACAAAGAAAAAGGGGCCAAGCCTTCTTTATCGACAAAGCAGGAATTGGCAGCAAAGGATAAGGAGACAGTTAAGAATGAATTTGAGATTATTGCTTTAGATGAGGAAGATGAGACTTCAATTGTGTGAAAAACTATAAGAGACAAGGGCTACCAAGTCAAGGAGCTGGCAATAAATATGGAAAGTGCAAAGTACATTCTATGATTCCTTGAACAAGAAAACAATCAACTCAAAGCAAAAGAGTTGATCCTAGAAAAGGAAAAAACTAAGTTAATGCAGAAAATTGGCAAAGGTAAGGAGATCATGACATCAAGAAAGCTTGAAACATCATAGATGAAAGGAAAAGGAAAAGACCAAGAACTAGAGGTCTCAAGGAAGCTTTGCAAGGGGAACAAAAACAAATATTGCTTAATGAAGACCTTGACCTAGAAGAAAGGATTGCCCTAGAGGTACATCAAGATAAATAATATTGGCTCGATAGGGTAAATGAATACTTAGAGAAGCTCCTAGAGAAGGCAAATAGAGATAAGAAAATTCTCAAACACATGGTGCATCATTATCAAGCTGAAAACATGATCGCCAATGTCAAAGTGAAACAACTTAAAAACAAGCTCAAGGAGACCAAAAAAGACCAAAAGATGAGGGAAACTTGGAGATGCTTTCTAAAGCATCCATGAAGCTATAAAAAACTCATTTTTACACCTTCTCTCCAATTTTGAGCTAATTCTAAGCATTTTGAGTTTTTTGGAAAATTTTGGTCTAAATTCAGAAATTTGGCCTTTCCAGAAGCGCAATGCCTTGGCGTTACACTTTTTCCTCAGTCATACATTTGAGGAAAGGTCTACATTTTTGGAAATTTATTGGCATCCTCTAAAAACCCATTTTCCTAGATTTTGCAAAGGTGGCTTATTTTTGGAGAAAAGTGCAAAAAAGTGGCAAAAAACTAGCATTCTGGACCATTTTTTGATAGGCGCTGCGCTTTTGGAGTGACCTTGGGAGAATGGATTGTTGAAGGTATTTCCATGCTCCAAATTCAGAAATTCAAACTGTTCTAGAAAATATACTTGCAAGGCTAGTTGACCATTCTCTCATATTTTCATTGTGACCCCTAGTAGGCACCTAAAAATAAGCTCAAAGTTGGGGCTGCGCTTTTGCACTTCCTGTGTTTTTATTTGAAAAATTTCACTGTGTAAAATTTATAACTTCTACTCTGACTTGGTCAAAGTCAAGATTCTCTATGTAATGGCACAATTTATGAGGATAGGTGATGTAGGCATTAATAAATCTATATCATAGGTTGTTTTTGATGTTTATTAGGCTTCATGAAAGAAGACAACTCCTAAACAAACTCTTCATGAGGTGTTTGAGTTGCACCTTCTCACTCTCCCATGTTGGTTGAGAGAATATTGGAGTCAGTTTCTCCACCAAGGAATTCTACTCCTGAAGGTGGGAAAGTCATATAGGAGAGTCTATAAGTACTATTTCACTTCAGCAGAAGAGGTGGAACTTTTTGTAAAGGAGGCTTGCATTGTAATCATCTTTAAGCTAATACAGATATAGGTTGTAGCTATTTTCAAGGACTGTATCCCAGTAAGTTCATGTTGCTTGTACTTCATTATTTTTTTTTTTTTTATCATGGTCTAAAAATATTTATCTACATTATATCTCTTCTTTCTATGAATGCCTTGTGATAAAATACTCAAAATTCTTGTTTTTCAAGCTCTGTTATCTGGTTATCTGGTTTTCATGGTTATGTGTTTTGTCTTCCTAAGCTAATGAAATCATGTTTATTTATGCTCATTAGTTTCTTCCACACTATATCCTCTATACTACACTAACAAATACTCAAATTACACCATGGCTTATGACTCCTTCTTATGTTTGCTTCTGTATTCCCACAACCTATACCTACTTGTGCCTTCAAACCCTAATTTCAGCAAATCCTTAAAAACCAAATTTTCACAAACAAATACACATATACAGCCTAAAATTCAATTGCTTTGGATTCATATCATTGATAAGAGACTTAGAGAGATCCCTCTCATGCTTATTAGGGCTAGCTACTAAGTTGAAGTGGTTTGACGTTACCCTTGTCAATTTCCTTTTTAGCCTAGGAGATTGTAAGGACTAACATAGTGTACTGGTGGTTTGGTTGAAATGGAAACTTACAAGTACTAGCAAAGGTAGCCAAACTATGGGTCTGCATGTTTTGTTTCCTAGGAATGGCAACAAAGTTTGATTCTAGGAGGTCCTTGATCAAGTCCAAAACAGTATCCCTATATCTAACAAGCCTAGGGTTGTTGAGAGAATATTCACCACTGATCTATTTGATAATCAACTCTGAGTCTCCCATGATGGAAACTCTTTTGGCTCCCAATTTCCTAACCAATGTAACCCTAGAATCAGGGCTTCATATTCAGCCATGTTATTGGTACATTTAAAGTTCAATCTGAAAGCATGTACCTCAACATGTTTATTTTCCATATTATGGATCCACACTCCTACACCAACCCCTAACCTATTTACAAACCCATCAAAGTCTAAGTGCCAAAGTGACTCATGGAATATGTTCTCACTATCTGTTGTTTTGTACTTAAGGTCTTTGGTTATGATTTCCTTTTTATCATTTTCTGCATTGTATAAGATGAAAGAGTCCATATCTGAATGCATGGTGTATATGGGAAAGTTTTGTGGCCTTTCCCCACTACTAACCATGTATTTCATCAAGGTTTCCCTATATAATTTTCTTGGTTGGCCAAAACTAGATATGGTGGCATAAGACATATCCAATTGCAAAGATCCCTGCAGTTTTTCTCCCCCTAAGAGATATAGTAGCATTCCATATTTTGGTGGGATGTTTGCAACCACAATGTCCATTAGAATGCTCTTTGCAGGGAACTGGACAAGAGTCACACATAAGTCTTTGATTAGACCAAGGCATTTAACGTGGTTGGATTCAAAAGAAAATAAATCCTTATAAGGCCTAGTAATGTTTAGGTTCAGTCTTTCCATTATTGCCTTTGGCATGAAAATGTGGGATGCCCCTAAGTTTAACGTAGCGTTATGAATTTTTTTATCATGAATGTTTAGGCTGATGTAAAAAGGAGGAACTTACCCTTGCTGATACCATTGGCCTTAGGGCCAAACAACAATTCAGGTTGGTCATCATTCAAACTAAAAAAATCCTCTCCCTTTCCTATGTTCAATGTCTTAGTTATCTATGACCTATAAGATTCATTCTTTACCAGTTCAGTCAAAGGAACATATATCTTTAATTTAGCTATTTCATTTTTAATGTTGAAAGGGAGTTGAGGTTTGTTTGTTTGATTCAGATCTTCCTTAATGTGTGCAGTTTGAGTATCTTTATTCTGTTTCTAAGTGGTAGGTATCTCAGTTTGTGTTTCTACTGTTTTGCCTTGATTTCTTTCATTTTTATTGTTTTCAGTGATTTTTTGGGTTTCAGTGGAGGCTATATCTACAATCCTAGGGGTTGAAGTTTTAGTTGTTCCCCTAGGGAGAATTTGCAATAATTTGTTAACTGGAGCTTCTTTTATTATCTTAATCTGGTTTGGATGAATCTTTTAATGGGAGTCTCATTATTCTTCTTACTTCTCAAGATACATTGTTTATGTACCTCACATATCGCTGACTCATATCCCTGTTTAAAATCAGTTGATTCACCAGATTCTAACTACAACTGCTAAAGCATATATAACTCCTGTTCTTCTTGAGTAAGAAAAATGTTGGGTGTGGAGCCTGATTATCTTCTATATTCAAAGGTATCGCCACATTGGACCCTAGTTCCAAATGGGGCGGCAACACTACCCGTAAAATATTCACTACAGCGGGGGCCCGAGGGGGGGGGGGCAGGGGGGGTGGCTGCGACCTTTCGGGAGCCCCCCCATGGCGACGGGATTGGGGGCAGCGCCCCCGGAGCTAAGAATAGATGTAAAATTTCCTTGTAGAATGCTATAATTTCATAGTCAATCTAGGCCATTCATTAGGCAGAGATCTAACAGTAGAACCTATGTTTAATTTAGGGTTTTTTTCCCTAGAAGGCAACCCCATGCTATATATGAGGGAATTGTATTGTGTCTATGTAGATCTATATTCTAAGTGAGGAAGAGAGAGGGGATTGAGAGCGAAGAGGGAGTTACAGTGGATCTGTTGTAGGTTGTATCTCTTCAATTTTATGGATAATATAAAAAGAAGGACTGGTTGTTTCTCCATGGACGTAGCCCAAACTGGGTGAACCACGTATATCTATGTCTCTCTTGTTTTATGCGTTTTATGTGTTTATATTTCTACAATATTTTATGTGTTACATTTATCTATAATATATAATTTTCTAACAACTGGTATCAAAGTCGAAGGTTCATTTGGCTGACAAACTTGTAGGAGAGAAGGGTTGCTGGTTCGAGTGGGAGCAATGGCGGAAGATGGTTGGTTTAGGGTCGAAAAATTCAATGGCCAAAACTACCAGTTGTGGAAGATGTAAATGGAATATTATCTGTATCAGAGAGATTTGTACCTACCATTGAGTGGAAAGAAAAAGAAGCCATTGAGTATGATAGACACATAATTGAATATTCTCGACAGAAAGGCACTTGGAACAATATGGTTGTGCCTAGTAGCGTCGATAGCATTTAGTATTTCAAAGGAAACGACAATATAGGGTTTAATTTCGACATTGGCCAATCTATATGAAAAACCCCCAGCCTCAAATAAGGTATTTCTTATGAAGCATTTATTTAATATGAAGATGTCAGAAGGTGGATCTATTGTAGACCATTTAAATGATTTTAATACAGTTACAAGTCAGTTAAGTTCTGTAGGGGTACCTTTTGATGATGAAGTTAGGGCTCTATTATTTCTGTTCTCATTTCCAAAAAGTTGGAATGGTTTAGTTATGGACATTAGTAACTCTGTCTCTGGATCTAATACTTTAAATTTTGATGATGTTGTTGGTGCAATCCTTGGCGAGGAAATGCGACGGAAAAGCTCTGGTGAGACATCAAGTAATGCTTTGACTGCAGAGACTAGGGGAAGAAAAATGGAAAGAGGAAAGAGCCCAGGATATCACAGTAAGTCAAGAAAAGCCAGATCCAAGTCCAGATTGAGGATAGTGTGCTAGAAATGTGGGAAGAAAGGACACCTGAAGAAAGACTGCAAGTCTCGAAAGGGAAAATAAGGAGATGCGCAGCAAGAAACTAATCATGAAGTGAATGTAACAGGTGACGTGTTTCAAGATGCTTTGATCCTTTCATTAGAACATATTATTGATGCCTGGGTGGTAGATTCAAGGGCCTCATTCCATGCCACACCTGATAGGAAACATTTTTATGATTATGTTCAAGGATATTTTGGACAGGTTCGATTGGTTGATGATAAACCCTGTAAAATCATTGGAATGGGTATAGTTTTCATAAAACAACAAAATGGAAATCAGTGGCTATTGAAGGAGGTAAGGGATGTTCCAGATATGAAGAAAAATCTGATTTCAACAGGGCAGTTGGGAGGTGAAGGTTGCGTAACTACTTTTACAAATAAAGCCTAGAAGGTCACTAAAGGATCCCTGGTAATAGCAAAATGAGGAAAGGTTGGTACATTGTATTTATGCAATGGTATTTCTAATTTTGTTAATGCTTTAACATCTACAGGAGAAGATACAACATTGTGGCATCATAGGCTCGGGCACATGAGTGAGAAGGGGATGCAGATTCTTCACTCAAGAAATTTGTTGTCAGGTTTGAAGCATGTTGATTTAAAATTTTGTGAGAATTGTGTTTATGGAAAACAGAAGAGAGACAAATTCCTTAGAGTTGGGAAATAAAAGAAGATAAAAAAATTAGAGCTTGTGCATACAGATTTATGGGGACCTGCTCAGGTATCATTTCTTAGTGGTTCTCGTTATTATGTTACTTTTATTGATGATGCAACTAGAAAAACCTGGATTTATTGTATTCAAAATAGATCTGATGTATTTGATACTCTCAAGAAATGGAAAGCTTTGGTTGAAAATGAGACAAGAAAAAGGTTAAAGTGTCTCAGATCATACAATGGAGGTGAATATTGCAGCAAAGAGTTTGATAGGTACTGTTCTGAGAATGGAATTCGTAGCGAGACGATAGTTCCAAGGACACCACAATAAAATAGTATGTCAAAAAGGATGAACAATACAATCATGGAGCATGCAAGGTGCATGAGATTGCATGCAGGATTGCCTTTACAATTTTGGGAAGATGCTGTAGATACTGTTGTTTATCAAATAAACAGAGGGTCTTCGCATGGACAAGTAAAAAGATAAACTACTATTTTTTAAAGACTTTTGGTTGTGAAGCCTTTGTCCACATTAATAAAGAAAATAGAACAAAGCTTGAGGAAAAATCAAAGAAATGTACCTTTATTGGATATGGTGTTAAT
>APFE031333102.1:184241-209681 GCA_000404065.3 Pinus taeda
TTGATGCAGATATGGTAGGTGACAGAGATAACAGGAGGAGCACTACAAGATATGTATTTACTGTAGGTGGAACAACTATTAGTTGGGTTTCAAAACTGTAAAGTGTTGTTGCACTCTCAACAACAGAAGCAGAGTATGTTGCTACTACAGAGGCTAGTAAAGAAACAATTTGGTTACAAAGGTTTCTGGATGAATTGGGTAAGAAGCAGGAGTTAGGCAGGTTATACAGTGACAACTAGAGTGCCATACATCTTGCAAAGAACTCTTCATTTCATTCCAAGACTAAGAATATACAACTCAAGTACCATTTCATATGGTCAGCATTGGAAGATGGACAATTGAAGCTGGAAAAGATACACACTAGCCAGAATCCTGTAGATATGTTAACAAAAGTTGTAACTAGGGAGAAACTGAGAATCTGCACAGTTTCAGTTAGTCTTCAAGTCTGATGAAGAAGATGAGAAACAGTCAGGTCTGAAGTGGAGTCATTGTCTAACAAATGAAGTAGTGGTGGAGTTGTTATAGTCAGTCTCCAAGTGGGAGATTGTTGGGTGTGGACCCTAATTATCTTATGTATTCAAAGGTATCACCACATTAGACCCTAGTTCGAAATATGGCGGCAATGCCACCTGTAAAATATTCGCTGCAGGGATTGGGGGCAACACCCCTGAAGCTAAGAATAGATGTAAAATTTCCTTGTAAAATGTTGTAATTTCGTAGTCAATCTGAGTCGTTCATTAGGTGGAGATTTGACAGTAGAAGTTATGTTTAATTTAGGGTTTTTTTCCCTAGAAGGCAACCCCTCAGTATATATGAGGGAATTGTATTGTGTCTATGTAGATATTTATTGTGAGTGAGGAAGAGAGGAGATTGAGAGTGAAGAGGGAGTTACAACGGATCTGCTGTAGGTTGTATCTCTTCAGTTTGCTGGATACTATAAAAAGGAGGACTAGATGTTTCTTCGTGGACGTAGCCCAAACTGGGTGAACCACATATATCTGTGTCTCTCTTGTTTTATGCATTTTATGTGTTTATATTTCTACAATATTTTATGTGTTACATTGCTCTGTAATATATAATTTTCTAACAAAAAATAGTGTCTTCCTCTATAGTTTCCAATAAGTTAATCTGGGTATCATCCTCTTCTTCTTGGTTCTGTGAATCCTCAACATAATTTTCTTGGAAGCGGGGCCTAATCTGTTGGTCTGGTGTAACATTTTTTGCAGTATTAGGTTTCTTCCTAAAATTTGGGTTTCTTATTTGGGGTTGTTGTTGTTGATTCTCCCATTGATTTTTCCTCTCCATGTTCTCTAACCTATCCATAGTTCTTTCTAAAATTTTAGCTAAAACATCTACTTTTCCATCTGAAGTTGAAGCTTCTTCTTTAAATACAACTTCCTTTTCATTCCTCATTTGTTCTTTCTTATCTAACAAATTGGCCTCTACACTGACAACATTTCTCTGCATTTGTTCAAGTGTTTCAGGGTTTCTTTCCCTTAGCTGGTATGACATGTCAGCATCAAAACCATCAGGGAACTTAGTTAATGCTAGGTCAAGTGGGGGCTTAATGTTGGCTGGAATTGCATTATAGATATTATTAAACCTAGTGCAATAGTCCTGAATGGACTCATTGGGAGCTCTACTAATATTGTCATACTCAGATAGTATTTGCAATGAGTTCTTCTTTCTCTCCCATCTATCAATGAATAACCTTTAAAAATGGGCTAGGTCTGCAATATTGTTGGAAGGAAAGGCTTTGAACCATTTCTTGACATCACCAATTAACATTTGGGAAACAATCTCATTTGGACATCTGCTTCATCTATTTCATGCAATTCAAAAAAAGTCAGACATCTTGTTTACATGTTGTTGGGTAGTGTAACGACTAGTACCATCAAACATGAAAATCTTACTCTAGTAAGTTGTAGGCATGGCATGGATTTGGGCAGGTAAAATTTTAATTTTAGGTATGTTCTATGCTAGAGAAATTTATTTAATTTCTTTTTCCATATTAGCAACCACATCAGCATAAAATAAACTAAAAATAGAACATGAAAATAAACCGTAGAAGGCAAGCCAAGACAAGAGGACACAAGATGTGGCGCTAGCTAGGGACAAAACCAACAATGTGCAGGGAAACCCTTGATCAATTCTTATTTTATGTTCTTCAAAGTTCAGCAGAGAAAGAGAGAGAGAGATAGTACAATTACAACAGAAGTCAACACTTTGACTTATCTAGATCTAGCATAGATCATTTCATATAACAATGAGATCAGTTAAAGACATACTGCTTCAACTGATTCTCCAAGGTGACTCCTTCACCTATCATCGTGTTGCATCTCGTCCATTCACTGCACCTTACCATGTAGCACGATCATGCTGCTCATGATATCATATATCACGCTACCCATACATCATGTTGTCCATGATCTACATCATACTGCCCATACATCATGCTATCCATAATCTACATCATACTGCCCATACATCATGTTGTCCATGCTAATATGCATCATCATCATGCTACTGTCCTTACAAATGTGTATTATCATTATGTTGGTGCCCTAGCAGATGTGCATCATCATAATGTTGTTGTCCATCATGTCCATGTTCTCATTCAACTTCATGTTGCCCATGTCCATGATCTTATCATGCTTCCCTTCATGTTCATGATCCTATCATGCATCTTTCATCATCATGTTGAAATGTGTTGTACTTCATCTCTGATATCTTCAGTACTGTTGGTATCATCATTGCTACACCATGATAGTCCCTTGAAATTACCCTAGAGATAATCTCTACATCGAGATCATGATTTCACAAGAACTAGATCATCACTTTGTCACTGATCATCACAACTTCTCATTGACTGCATTAATATGCTGAGAATGTAACTATTACTGTCATTATTACAGAAGCACTTGGCATTGCTTGAAACCCTCGTCACAACTTTTCACTCACTATGTATTGACTGTGTATTTATGCATTGGTGCGTCTGTACTCCTCTCATGGACAGGTCTCCTTTAGCTACAGGTCTCCTTTCTAGACCTCCTCACAAGACATGACTACGGTTAGGCTTCGTTACCCTTACTTCAACTTTACAATCATGATTGTGGCTTCGTGCGTTGGTTGTGGCTTCATATATTGATTGGCTTCTTGCATTGACTGCAGCTTCATTTATTTGCTGTGGTTTCATATATAGACTGTGTTTTATATGTCTCCATGTATAGTGTTTGACATGTTTCCATGACTGCGTTTTATATATGTACAGTGTTTGACATGTCTCCATGACTGCGTTTGCATGTCTTCACATGTAGCATATCCAGTCTTCCATACAACGTATGAGAGCAGCGTCTTCATATATAGCGTGAGACAACATATACATATACAACATATGAGGTCAACATATTCATATATAGCGTGAGACAACGTATGACGTCTTCCATATATAGGTTTCCATGAACAATGTATAGGGTTTACTATGTATCAGATTTCCTGAACAACGTATAGAGATGAAAAACGAATATTTTCCAGTGGATAGATGTCTTCTTGATCTGCATTGGATTAGGGCATCATTATAAGGCTAGCATATTACTCTTGGTGTTTCACTCCTTGTCCAAAAACCCAAGACGTGGAGAGGAGGAGATCACTCAAGAATGTGTGTTCAAATGACATCAAATCCTCATCTATTTATACCAAAAACGTATATGTTGAATAGACATGAAGTTTGGGCTTCTTGAGCCTACATAAGAGTTGGTCAGCTTGATAATAAATACATAATCAAAATAAATTCATATCTCCATAAGTACTTATCGGAATTAGATGATCATAGGATCAATCCTACACCTCTTGATGAGAGGGATCCAATAAAAATATCAGCTACCATAAATATGCTGACCCACATGGATTTTGGCCCTAGTTCCCAATTTTAACACTCCCTCTCAAATAGGGAGATCTCCTTTTGCTTATCCATATGTCCGAATGTACTATCTCTGCCATTAGTGCCTTGCACTACTCTACCTAGCTCTGCTCAGCTCTATTGGCTCTGCTCTGATCTGCTTCTTCTCAGCTCTATTGGCTCTGCTAGCTCTGCTCTGCTCAACTTTTCTTTGCTGAACTATGAAGAAAAAGAATTGATTGAGAATGTCTCATACCATTCTCCACTAACCGAAAGTTAGTCTCAGAGTGCATACCACTAGTCCCAGACCAGTCTCAACCAACCCAAAGTCAGCTTCATAGTAGGTACCACTCCTACCATTGGTCCCAGACCAGTATCACAGTATCAGAGAGAGTACCAATGGTCCCAGACTAGTCTCAACTGACTCAAAGGCAGCGTCATAGTATGTACCACTCCCACTGGTCCCAGCCTAGTACTGCACTAACACAAAGTCAGTGTCAGAGTATGTACCACTGGTCCCAGACCAGTCTCAACTAACCTGAAGTCAGCGTCATAGTATGGTACAACTCCTACCACTGGTCCCAGACCAGTATCGCAGTCTCAGAGAGTGTACCACTCGTCCGAGACTAGTCTCAACCGACCCAAAGTCACCGTCATAGTATGTACCACTCTCACTGGTCCCAAACTAGTACTGCACTGACACAAAGTCAGTCTCATAGTATGTACCACTAGTCCTAGACCAGTCTCAACCGACCCAAATTCAGCGTCATAGCATGGTACAAATCCTACCACTGGTCCCAGGCCAGTATCATTGATCTTAGATCAATGGAGGTCATCCTAGAGTAGGGAGTACGGTAGATACAATGATGCATCCATCGGTACTACTATGGTCCCTAAATTCATTTCCCTACTCATTGATCAAATGAGAGGTACTTCCCATGAGTCCCAGACTGCATGGGTAGGATACCTTGACATGAGAACTAATCAATCCTGTCCTCACAGGAGAACACATCAATCTTGCTACAATCGCCATGGAGAACACGTAAATCCAAGCTTCACAGGAGAACACATCAATCCTGCTACAATCGCCATGGAGAACACATCAATCCAGGCCTCACAGGAGAACTGATCATCCTACTACACAGGAAAGTGAATCATCCCATTCCACAAGAGAGCGAATCATCTTGTCCCACAAGAGAGCGAATCATCTTGTTCGAGTGCACACTACCAGGGGAGGGTGAGTCACCCTGTGGTCGTATGTTGCTCCAGTAAGAACCGCAAGCCCTCAGAGCTCTGAGAGCTCAATGTATGCAACATACAGGACCCTTGTACAAGGGTTTCTTGATGACTCCAAGTCGTTTGGGAAAATCACAGATTAGATCTTTCCTCGGGGCTTTGACAAGGTGTATCGACTTTTACATCATCTTAATGCGATGGAGCCTCCTTGCTCATTGACTTACCATATCCCAGATGATGTCTATCTTCTGGAGTAATCGATGAATACGAGATTCCTCAATAATTGAATCCCACCTCTGGTTCTTTCAGAGAATCACATTGATATGTGTTCAAACAACTCACTGAAGAGCTTCCCCAACCAGGCAGCTTCATACGAGTTCATACTCGTAGATATGTATCCAGTCTCAGCGATGCTTATGGCAACCGACTTCTGCTTCCTACTCATCCATTATATCGAAGTAGAATTCAAAGAGAAACAACACTAAAAGTGCTCCAGTGATCCTCCACACTAATTGCCTAATCAGCATTAGAATAATCATGCAATTTTATATTTCTGGCAGTGTATCTCAATCCATAAGAGATTGTGTCCTGAAGACATCTCAAAAGATTCTTGGCACCAATCTAGTGAGGCTCAACCAAATATGAGCTCCCCATGGTAACTGCAAAGCATATCCGGACGGAAATTCACCAAGAACATCAACGCGAATGAGTTTTAGAAACTCAGAGGCATTTCCCAAATCAAGTCCGACATCACTACCATATAACCTATGAAAGTTAAGATCCTTAAGGTAGTCACAGGCTACCAGTTTATCTTTCCACATTTGGAATCTAACTCCCTCTGTCTTCTACAAATGAGAGGGTCTACACCTATCAGACATAGGTGTCGGTATGAGAGGTCTGTCATCCACAACCTTCGGATGGTTTGGGTAGATTTCACTCCTAGTGAATCTTAGCTTCATCAGATAGCTATTGATCCTCTCATACTATGCTCAGGGTGTCTTGCTTCAAGCCATAGAGGGCTTTTTTCCACCTGTACACATGATATTCTTGTTCATGAATTTCAAACTCCACAGGCTGTTCCAAACCCGTGGACCTGCTACATGAGGGGGAATGGTCCCCTTGTAATATTTTCCTACATCTCAAACATGTACCTTCATGCTCTTTTTGAATTCAGGCATCTCTGTCACCATCTGACTCATAGACCTCTGGTGTTGTGTCAATGGACATGGTCCCCAGTGGACTTCCTACAACTTGATACAACCTTGAAATCAAAAACATCTTCGAAAATTCAATTTTCAAACATGTACCTTTCCATTGACGAATGCCTACCATAAAACCTTTGACTTCCATTCCCTTTTTTGGATAGATGGCATCGGCTCCAAGTGTAATCCCATGATTGTTTCCATCTCTACCAAAATAGAGAGTGCACCCTTCTATCTGATGAAGTGCCTTGAAGCACTACAATCAATATGCCAGATTCCCAAAGAATATGAAGGAGAGGGCCAATACAAGATAACACTTCTTTATCAGAAACAATATTTGATTCTTCTTACCTGGGGTTCCTTGTTTCCTTGAAGAGTTAGCTGTGTCTTTGATGACCTGCATCTCTGTCGTTTAGACACTCCTTCACATAAGGGTCGAACTCATAACCAAGGCATCTACCTTTCCTCTTTTCACCCTTAGATCTAAACTTCCCAATGAAGTGATCTTCAGGTATGCCATCAGAAGTTTTGTTGTGCCATTATGATAATATGCTCTACTTCGACTTCACCCTAAGTGAATTGTGAATAACCCATTGATCCTTTTGTCTTGTCCCAATTGTCTTTGGTGATTTCTCTTTCACTCTTGCTTGGGCATTGTCTTCTCCTCAGCTTTGATACCATGTTAATTTTAGGTATGTTCTAAGCTAGAGCAATTTATTTAATTTCTTTTTCCATATTAGCAATCACATCAGCATAAAGCAAAATACAAATAGAACATGAATATAAATCATAGAAGGAAAGCCAAGACAAGAGGACACAAGATGTGGCACTAGCCAGGGACAAACCCCACAATGTCTGGGGAAATCCTTGATCAATTCTTCTTTTATGTTCTTCAAAGTTCAGCAAAGAAAGATAGAGAGAGATAGTACATTTACAACATAAGTCAACACTTTGAATTATCTAGATCTAGCATAGATCATTTCATATAACGATGAGATCAATTGAAGACATACTACTCCAACTGATTCTCCAAGGTGACTCCTTCACCTATCATTGTGCTGCATCTCGTCCATTTGCTACACCTTACCGTGTAGTACCATCAGGCTGCATCATGCATCATCATGCTGCTCATGATATCATATATCACGCTACCCATACATCATGTTGTTCATGATCTACATCATACTGCCCATACATCATGTTGTCCATAATCTACATCATACTGCCCATACATCATGCTAATATGCATCATCATCATGTTGTTGTCCTTACAGATGTGTATTATCATTATGTTGGTGCCCTAGCAGATGTGCATCATCATAATGTTGTTGTCCATCATGTCCATGTTCTCATTCAACTTCATGTTGCCCATGTCCATGATCTTATCATGCTTCCCTTCATGTTCATGATCTTATCATGCAGCTTTCATCATCATGTTGTACTGTGTTGTACTTCATCTCTGATATCTTCAGTACTATTGTTATCATCATTGCTGCACCATGACAGTCTCTTGAAATTACTGCAGAGGTGATTTCTGCATCGAGACCATGATTTCACAAGAGCTAGATCATGACTTTGTCACTGATCATCACAACTTCTCATTGATTGCATTAATATGCTAAGAATGTAACTATTACTGTCATTATTACAGTAGCACTTGGAATTGCTTGAAACTCTCGTCATAGCTTTTCATTGACTATGTATTGACTATGTATCTATACATGGTGTGGATATACTCCTCTCATGGATTGGTCTCCTTTAGCTACAGGTCTCCTTTCCAGACCTCCTCACAAGGCATCACTGCGGCTAGGATTCGTTACCCTTAATTCAGCTTTACAACCATGATTGTGGCTTCGTGCGTTAGCTGTGGCTTCATATATTGACTGCGGCTTCGTGCACTGACTGTAGGTTCATGTATTTGCTACAATTTCATATATAGACTGTGTTTTATATGTCTCCATGTACAGTGTTTTACGTGTCTCCATGACTGCATTTTATATATGTACAACGTTTGACATGTCTCCATGAAAACATTTGCATGTCTTCACATATAGCATATCCGGTCTTCCATACAGTGTATGAGAGAAGTGTTTTCATATATAGCGTGAGACAGCGTATACATATATAGCATATGAGGTCAGCGTCTTCATATATAAAGTGAGAGCGTATACATATACAACGTATGAGGTCTTCCATATATAGGTTTCCATGAACAACGTACAGGGTTTCACCGTGTATCAGATTTCCTGAACAACGTATAGAGATGAACAACGAATCTTTTCCAGTGGATAGATGTCTTCTTGATCTACGTTGGATTAGGGCATCATTATAAGGCCAACGTATTACTCTTGGTGTTTCACTCCTTCTCCAAAAACCCAAGATGTGGAGAGGAGGAGATCACTCAATAATGTGTGTTCAAATGACATCAAATCCTTATCTATTTATACCAAAAAAGTATAGGTTGAATAGACATGACGTTTGGGCTTCTTGAGCCTACATAAGAATTTGTCAGCTTGATAATAAATACATAATCAAAATAAATTCATATCTCCATAAATACTTATCGGAATCGAATGATCTTAGGATCAATCCTACACCTCTCGACGAGGGGGATCCAATAAAAATATCGGCTGCCATAAATAAGCTGACCCACATGGATTTGGCCCTAGTTGCCAATTTTAACATAAAACAAGAGGAGCATATATGTTTTCCATTGCTCTGATTTTGGTTTGACTTGGGGGTGAAGCTATAGTGGTTGAAGAAGGGTTTGAAACTGATGGAGATGAACTAGATGATGATGAAGATGATTGATTAATAAGTGGTTTAGGTGATTGGATTGGGGTAGATACAATTGATGAAGTTGTGGTAAAGGAAGGTGGATTTACAATGAGTGAAGTTTGTAAAGAAACTCCAAGGGAAGCAGTAGTAAGGTCAGCTAGTTCAGTATATTGTTGAATGTGAGAATCACCTATATTACTTATCAATTTAGAGGCCCAAGATTATAATTTGTCAAAAGTCTCAACAACTAATTTATCTAAATATGAATGAATAACCATTTTTGATTCAATGAGTTGAACAAACTCAGGATCTAAGATTGTTTCATGGATTTCATTCTCATATTTACTTTTGAATAATGAGAGGTCAAATGACAAATAGAAATGGATGTCCTCTAAAGTTGACAACTCCTGAGGGAGTGAACTGGATCTAATTAACCTGCTACTACTAGCTTGAGTTTCTATTGTTTTAGGTTATCTTAAAATTCTCTCCAGGTCATCCATTATAGTTGCAGGGTTTGGATCTGGGTTGGCCCTAGTATAGTGAATCTTTTTAGGTGCCAAAAATTTAAATTTTTAAATTGTTTTTATGAAATTTTTTGAAAACCTACTTCAAGTAATGACCTTAAGGGGCTCAAGATTTAATTTTAAGGCTTCCTTAAAGTTTTATGAGACTGAGGATCGAACTTCCCTAGTATGGCCACCAGAAATGTTATCACTCTCATAATTCTTTTGAAATAAAAAGAAAGAAAAACCAAAGGTAACCACAAACTCCTTTTGGAGATCAGGACCTAGCCTTCCTGATGCTCAAAGAGGGCTCTCTCTTTAAAATTTAACTTTGTTTTAGTAAATAGGTTTTTAGGCTAGTTATGATTGTTCAAAGGGTTTTTTATTTGTATTTGAGATTGGATGGTGGGATCTGCTAAGATAGATGGATAAAATGATGTCTTTATACCATTGGGCTATGGAGTCAAACAATAAGGAAGAAAAAATGGATTAACTCTCTAAAGGGAAAGCTCCAAGGGCAAGATAGAAGAGTGTTTTTCAAATCTTTGAGATAGAGGGGTGAAAGGGTTTCACTCGGGGTGAGAGAGAAATTAAGCATTCTCGGACCCAGATAATGAATGAGGAATGAAGGGGTAATCAAAATAGAAGGGCAATTAAGAATCCTTTAACCTAGATATTTAATGAAATCAATCTAAACCAAAGAGCAATTAAGATTTCTTTAACTTAAATATCAGAGGAAAACATTCAAATGCATAACTGTTAAGATAGAGTGTAATTAAACAAGTTCTGAGATATTATTCCAGTTATAACATTTAGATTGAGAAACACATTAAAGATTATGAATAAATTTGAGAAAAATGACAATAACACATGAAAATACTTGTCTGAAATTCACTCAACACATGAATCCTTGGAAATGTCTGATCTTTATTTATCAATCCAACTTGTTGGCTCAGCAAATGATACAATAACTTTCTGGGCCTTTTGATAAAAAATTCTATAGAAATGTCTAATATAATCCACCCCTAATACTTCAAATTTTTGAAGTATTTATACAAAAGTTTATTACAAAATATCTCAAACTAATTTGAGATTTAATCTAGGAAAGAATAATATCTTCTTGCAAGAAGATAGATACAGCTATTGAACTGTTTCATGCTGTCCCTTTTATTTTTGTTTTGCTAGCTTTGATCTTTTTACCTTTTATCTACTTTGTTGTTTGATCTTTCACGCTAGATGCTTGATTTACTTTAGCCTTTCATCTGATACACTTTGACTCTGCTGATCTTTCTACATCATTTTACCATGTTGTTTTACTTTTACCATACATTAACCCTTTTACTGCATATTTCTATAGTAAATCAGTTAATTTATCCCATGTTGCAACATCAGGTAATTGGACTTTTAGCATCTTTATATATATTTCATCTACCTCTATGTATTTGGAAAAAGTAGGCTTATTAATAAACAAGTGGTTTTCCTCATGCTGAAGGTAAAATAAGTTTTCAAATGTTTGGTAGAGTACTTTGCCTATTGGAAATGCCTTTATTGATGATGTATTTACTTGATCCTTTGCTACCTCTTTAATTTTCTTGACGTAATACTCCTATGTCATCAGCTTATCATTTATCACTAAGGATTGGGTAATCCCTTTTCTCTCAAAATATGGAACTTAGCCATAAATATGTCAATGGCTAGATGCATATTCTGACACTTATCCTCCAAGTTTTGTATCAAGTTCCTCTTGGAGATGACCTCTCTGACCTCCAAAATTGTCTCTGTTCTATCCTCTATTTCCAATTCTTGAAGCTCATACTTATTATTGTTGTTAAGGAATTGGATAATTATAGTAGCCTCTTCTGGAATTTGTCCTAATTCTTCCTTTACATTCTAGATGGCATCTGTAGCCAGCTTTATCAAATCTATTTGCTCGAAAATCACCTGAATATATGGACAAATATCATTGACAGAGTCAATGATATTGGACCATAGTTGTTCCTTAGCCTGCCTAAGGGGTTCTTTCAGTGTTAAGTCCTTTTCCAAGGCTTTCAATCTTTCACTCATCGTGATAGCCTTTTGCACTTCTTCTTTGTGCATGGTTTTGGCAAGCTTGTAATCAGTTTCCAAGCTTGTCACTTTCTCTGTGAGATTATTCATATTTGTTGTCTGTATGGACCTTTCTTCCATATCTTTAACCAATTTTTTTGCTTCATCTCCTGATGTACCTATTGCTGATGTAGATGTTGTAGAAACTAGTTGTGTTGTGGCCATTGGAGCTGTGTGAGCCAATGAGGCTCCCAATGTGGAAGGAACAACCATGGTAACTATTGGGATGAAATTTACCGAGGTAGTACCAAGATTAGTTTGTTTTAATTGGATTAAGTTGTCCAATTCCTTTTCTGTCTCCCTCAACTAATCATTTAGTTTAAGGACTAAGTCCATCAACTCTTCATGTCTTGTTTGGCTTTTCAAGACTTCTTGCGTCTAGGGATGTTGTAGTTGAGGTATCTTCAATTGTTTCTTGAGTGCTGCAATGTCATCATTCTTCTTTTTGATTAATTGTTCAGTAGCCTTGATGTCTTTGGGATCATGTCCCGATTCAATTATCAAGTCTTCCAAAGACTTGATTCTGGTGTTTGGCTAGTGAGGAGGCCTTTTCCAACTGATACTGGGCTGAAATGTTATTTAGTGAATTTTGCAACTGATGAGCAGTTGTGGCTTTTCCTATAAGGGTGGAATAAATCATTTCTCCAGCCTACTTGTGAAATTGAATTTGGTGAAAGGGATGAATATCCCTTGCGAATACTTCAAAGTCTATTTTCCTGAAATATATTGATGTTGTTGGATGTTGTACAGTTGGATTTTTGAAGGACATTTGCATCTTTCCTTCCTTGATGTCAAAATATGACATCAACCTACTTTGATTAGGGGGTGTAATATTGAAATACTGTGTATAGGATTCTGCCTTTAGTTTCTCATTTATCATTTTAATCTCCTTGAACCTATCCTTAATGTCCCTATCTCTATCAGTAGGCTTATTCAATGAGGAAACTTTTACACTGAGTTGCCTTTCTAAAATTTGAGTTTTTGATGTAGATGGCTCTTGTGTTTCTCCAGATGGAGTTGTGCCCTTGCTCATGTATAACTCAATATTAGTTATTTCTATTGAGCCTTCTGCGTCTTCTTGTTCTGAAACAAGATTGAGCCTAGGCCTTTTGCTCTGGATAGCTTCATACTGTACATTGGAGGTGTCCATAACTAAGTTGTATGCTTCCTCTATGTTCCTCTTGGGATTATTTTCCTCATTCCGAGGAATTTGTAAAATAATAGGGGTACTCATGGTTCCTTCTTGCTCTGGTACCTGCAAGAATGAGCTTTCATCAAGTTGTCTTTCTAAATCAAACAAGGTAGTTTCAACATCTACCTTTGTACTATCCTTGTCTATGAGAGTGTTTTCCAACCACTTAGATTGATTGGCATATTTCTCTATTTCTGGTATGGCATGATGAATGTGTTAGCACTCGAATCTGCCTCAGGCTGAAAAAGGCAAAACTCGAGGCAAAATCAAACCAAGCTCAACCTCATAGCTAGCACTACGAGGATAGGAGAGGGCTCTCTCCACGTCTATCTTGGCAAAAGTCTTCAAAAGGGCTAAGATGACCTATAGTGAATGTTGATTTTAGGCTAGTAAACAGATAAGAAAGGAGTTTTTGATAAATGACAGGTTTCTGGGCTGCATGGGGCGAAGACAGAAAGAGTAGAGATTTAATCAAAGGCACAGATTACAACATAAGGCAAGGTAGGCAAGAGCTTAAGCATCCAAACTGAAATTATATGAAATGGAAGGATTGTTAAGAAAGCTGAAAGGGGCATTAATGTATGAATCCCTTTCTGACAGAGGAAGAAACAAAAAACATGAATGCTTCTTCAGGGCAAAGCAGTAAGCTGAATTTTACCCTTCTCACTCAGAAACATTCAAATTGAAAACGATTTATGAATGAAATGAAAAACATTACAAGATACATATGAAACAGAGAAAAACATATGCCAAATTTCAAGCCACAGGAATCTTATAAATCAGAGTTGTACTCTTCAATTAATCTCTTTCAAACAACTGTACAATAAAGCTCTCTGTTCTCCTCCACACACCTCTCAGAATTCTCTCCTTTACAAATGATTTTCAATACATTAAATAAAACTCAACTAGGAGAAAACAGATCGACCCAAAACAAGGACGCTGTTTCAACTGAAATGATGAAAATAGGAAAGGTCTGCTCTAAAAAGGAGCAGCCTTACATTTGTTTGTTGATGGCCAATTAAAAGACATAATCTGGAGCATAGACCCTTTTAATTGCAACTGCAGTTAAAAATATACCATCAGTTCCTATCTTTCTGCTGCGGTGACTTTTCACCTTACGCTGGCCCTTTGAATAAAAAACTAATCTTTCAATAAACGGTTTTCCACTAAAATTTCTCCTTTAATGAACGCACCCAGCTGCAATTTGCTAAACTCAATACGTGTCTCAGACATTGTATTTTCATGCATTATCACATTCTTTGCAGGTGTAAGGTAATCTTCAAGTGTTTCCATGATCTGATGCGGATGTATCTAATCATATCTCCCACATCATTTCCTTTTTGGCCAAAATGTTTATTCATTGTGTCACATAGTTCCTTGGTATAATTAGTTGGTAGTCTCTCGTCCATTTGTTTCAGACCCTTTTATACTCTCAAGCTCCTCATTAGTTAAGATATCTTTCTCAGATGCATCACTCTTCTTAATCACGCTAACAATATCTTTGTCCTTCAAAATACATGTAGGTTGAGAGGATTGGCAAGGTGAATCCCTCCATCGAAACAAAAATGCCATGAGGGCAATTGCGATGAGGCTGGAATGTAAGAGAAATATCAACTGCAATGTCATCTATAGTCTTCAAGTACGGCTTTACAATCATCCAGAATTGCTCCAATCCCTCTGGTCTCTGCCTCCTACTTATCATATTTTGATCTTCGAATATCAAACGGCTCCTCCGAACTGCGGCGACATCATCCATTGCTACTCTTTTGATTCAGTAATGCCGAGTGTGAGATTAAACAAAACCCTTCATATAAATTCTTGTACAAACACTTCGCATCTCGGAATGAATTTTGGGCACATGAACAAATTCTGGAGCTTTGCGTCCCAACCGTCTATAGTTTCCAGGAATTTTTATAGCCACGGTTTCCTCAAACTTATGGTTATGAAAAACAAGCTCATGAATTGATTTTGTGGGTGTCCAAGGCATAGTAAAGAAGATCTGTAAAGGCACACTTCTTGGGGCTATTTAAGAACGCTCTATAGCTAGCAAATCCACGCTAAGTCTGAGCTGGGGAAAGTTTCTTGCAAATTCAGGCCTTTGGGCTGTATGCGCCACGCCCTTCTGCCTGTGCACCGTGCCGTTTGTGTGCACCACGCACATGTTATTTTAACACAGTGTGATAGCACCCAGTGCACCGCGCGCACTCTATGTGCCGCGCGCTTTTTGTATCTTCGCGCATTGACTGTCAACACAATTCCGGCCTCAAAACAAAAAAAAAATTCATCCTGTAACCCTTCAATTATATATTTTTGGATGCAAATGGCCCTTCAATCGATGAAAATATCTTGATGACTTTGATTTTGGAAAATTCACTTTGTAAAGTTGTAGAGTCTTGGCACTTTGACAAATTACATATTCTAAAAAAACACATTTAATGATTTCTTCTTCAAAACAAGGTTTTGAGGAAGAACCAATATCACATTATTGGCGATGACATTCCTGAAATAAACACCTACTGAACCTTCTTCTAGCCTGCAGACATTATTCGACGTGTTTGAAGACCAATGACGAAGGACTGACAGGACCGTAACTAACATTGGCTCCAATGGGGATGGCAGCTGCCACTTCTTGGAGGTGCCAAGAACTGCAGATCTTTGGGAAAGCAGATAGTGCCTCCATCCATTGGGCGATGGAGTAATTATTTTGACAGACAACACGAGACTTTCGAATCATTTATGGACTGAAACTGGACTGAAAGGATTGAAAAACTAACTCAGCAAAGTTCAAACTAAAACTGTAATGAAACTAGAGCGAAATGTTGCCTTTTGGCTGCTTATTTATTTACAAAATCTACCCTACTTTGTTGCCGAGCCAATGAATCAAGTAATGTTGTAATGCCAGATCAACCATTCAAGTAAATCTAAGAAGAATTCTGCTTGAGAGTGCTTCGACTAGATCACAGATGTAATTGTTGGTAGCCCTACATGCATATAATGAGTTTGATCATGTAAAAGACAATTTGATTTGTCAGTTAAACTGAAAAACATTTCCATGTATGTTGCAATAGGATCAGAAAATCCAGACTCTGTTTTCTGCCCCAACTCTGCAATACATACTTCCAGCTGCACATTGTCAATGCAAACATCTGTAGGCAACGCTATTATTTCTTGTTTTGAAGGAGGAAGAGTTTCCAAGAACTTGTTGGGATCTCAGAAATCATATGACTAGATCTGCTCATTCAAATACTGAATCTCATTCTCAAGTTTTTCAACAACTAACTCGCAGAAACCAGTTTTAGTTTCAAGAGGGAACTTTGGGGATTTCAAACATTGAAACATAGCAATGAAAAATCCTTCATCAAATTCAAATTTCCTTAACTGATCTCTAACTTCTTTTACAGCTTCACACAATGCAGGGTTTGCCACATACCCTACCATTGCATGAATGGATCAGCGAGCACTGGAATGTCTGGATCGAGTTGGAGTCACCAGGTGAATGTTTCAGCCTTCATATGTGTCTGACTGCTGTCCACCATCAGCATCAGATCTGAACTTTGTTATCCTTTACCGGGGGAAGACGTCCACAATATGTTCGCCACTATGTTAGCACTCAAATCTACCTTAGGCTGAAATAAGGTAAAACTCAAGGTTACATCAAACCACGCTCAGCCTCGTAGCTAGCCCTACGAGGACAGGAGAGGGCTCTCTCCAGTCAATCTCGATAAAATAAGCAATGGGGTGCGAGATGAATCTAGAATGGGAACTGATTTTAGGCTAGTAAAGAGATAGGAAAGTTTGATTTTGATTTTTGGGTTTTGTTGGAGAAATGGGAAAAAAAACAATTTTGGGTCCGGGAACAAGGCCAGATCTTTGCAGAATTCGAGTTGGGGCGAGGTAGGCAGTAGTCTTAATGCTTTTTGATTTAAGTGTATGGATGGATCAGAACGAAAAGGAGCTGAAGAGAGCAAGGGAGAACATGGATCCTCTCCAAACAGGCGAAAACATGTAAAAATAAACAAATTCAAAGGCAGAGCATTGAAATCAATGGATTCAACCTCATTTACTTATTCATTTAGTTTCAGAAGCATAAGAAGGGAATGGAATACATTAAAAATGAAATAACTTATAGTAAACTGAGAGAAAACACCATCAAGAACTGAAAGCCACAAGAATCCCAATAGGTGCTGCAAAACCTCTGATCTTTCCTTAGCCAAAATATGGAAAATATGTACAATAGTGTGCCAAAATATTTCCCAAGAGTCCAACCTCTCCAACCTCTGAAAATGATTGAGAAATTACATCATATAGACCATCCTAACCCATTTCCATGCCTTTAGGGGTCGAATTCCTCCTTCTAGGAGCAGTTTGAACTAATTCCAAACATAGAGCTGAAAACTAGGCACCCAAACAACCTATCTCTAAAAGAAGAGAAATTGATTCATTACATTAAATTTTTACTATTTTGTAAATGAATCATCTAGAATAGGTAAATAAGTGCCAAATTTACATCATACACATCAAATTACATAAAAAAAGTCACATATTACATCAGAAGGTGAAACTGGTGAAAACTGGCTGAATTCCTGAGCTAGAAGATGAAAATTTGAACAAAAATCTCTATGCGCCGCGCGCCTGAGCTCTATGAATTATGCACCTTTAAACCTACTTTTGGGACACTTACCAACATCAAAATCAAACTCACAATAGCTGGTTGGAAAGCCCTGGATGTCTGCTATCCAGCCCAAGTGGAATTTCCCAATTTTGAGCTCATTTGCCCCTTCAAAATGTCATTCTCCCAGAAGTACTTCCTGCTGGAGCAAAAGGTGGCAGCAAGGTGGTTTTAATGGTGTTTTTGGGCCTTTTGATCATCCAGAACTTGATGAAATGCTTCAGAAATACTTGAGCATGCATAACTTACCATGAAAAACCCAAAAATATAAAGTTTTCCTTTAGCAAGTGTCCCAATCAAAAGCGAGCGCGTCGACGCGCTACGCGTTGAGCTGAAAAATCTGTTTTGCAAGCCAAAAATTTCAAAATGACAAAAATTTCTCCGAATTTGCTCAAATTCGGAGCGAAGATACTCCATCATGTATCATGCTCAGCTAATGAAGCCTCGTCCAAAATTCGGAGCGCATCAGGTGTTTCACGGCGCTTCAGTGTCCTCCTGGAGTTTGCAGTTTAGTGGTGCAATCTCTGTCTTGGTTGTATGATGTGTTGTTGTCAGTCATGGTGTTGTGAAGTGTATGTTTAGCTTGTTGAAAATGAGAAATGAAACCTTGGTGTCTTTGTCTCCAATCACCAAATGCGTGCCAAAGGGGAATGAGGGATTGAGAACACCTATAAGTGAGATAGGAAGGGATATGGTGATGGGGGGTAGTTTTGAAGGATAGGAGTGAAATGAAATGGAAACATATCAGTAAGTCAAGTGTAATCAAGGACAAAGAAACAACCTTTGAATGTTATGGAGATTAGGCTTTTATCAATGGAGGAATGTAGTAGTAAGTAATAGGGTTTGGGATTTCACATGGGAACCAAAAGTATAAAGGGATATGAGAATAATGAATATGGGGAAGGGATAACGATATGATCACATGGTAGCGACAACAGTGATGGAATACAAAGAAAAGGTTGACAAATGGCAATAATTTAGCACCAACACAATCTTCAAACTTTATGCATAACCCTAGGAGTAGATTTGGTATAAGGAAGGGTTTGATGTTCACCATATCAAACACTTGTTTTCTTCACATTCGAAACACCATAACAAATCCACGAGTCACTGAGCAGGCATAAATAACTTAATTGCAGACAAATGAAGTGGTTTGATGAGAATTTGGGTGATGAACTGTTGTTTTCCAGCCTTAGGGCTATATGCGTAGCGCGCATGTAATTTTACACGGGCCGATGAAGCCTAATGCGTAGCGCGCTACATAGTGCATTTTACAGGAGGCATTTGGAGGCGTTCCTGGTGTTGAAATTGGGCGTAGGATATCTCGTTGTAAATTTGTTTGAGTCTACTTTCCAACCCAACTGGAATTTTTCAATTTGGAGTTTATTTTCCTTGTCACAAATCAAATCTCCCAAGACTGGTTAAAATGTGCCAAATGAGGCTACCTCAAGGCAGACTGTTGCAGTCAACTTTTGAATGCCTTCCTCAACTCCCAATTGAGCTCATAATAGTTCATTGGAAATGTATTTTTTTCTAGTTATCTTTTGACTCATCAAGAAAGTTATTTGGCCAACCAAGCTAGGAGAAAACTTGATTTTCCCAAGGTCACTTTAGAGGTGCATCAATTCTCTTGAGGCAATTGTATTTTTGAAATTTCTCTAAAACCACGAAACATGTGTCAAAAGTGAAGGAGTTTTTTTGTCCTTGGCCTATTTTGGACAAAAACCTCTATCAGTTTTTTAAAATTCATATTTTATTGCTCTGGAACATCTTTTGAGTGAAACTTATCCCAATGTGTGAAACAAGGGATTTTGTCGAAATGAAGTGAAATGAAGGGGATAAGGGGCTTCTAAATTCTTGGGGAAATTTTTGGAAGTAGGGAGGAATGTTAGGAAGTAGGGGAAAGTGGAATCTCAGAGATCAAGTGAGGGGAAGGGGTCCAAAAGTGCAAAACACAGGCCTAGCCTAGAAAATTGCCAAGTTGTGGCAAGAAACTAGGGTTTGTGAAAAATGAGGAATTTGGGGGATCTCAGTGATGGGAAGTGTTTAATAAGGTACATTAATGATAGGGGAAAGTGTATGAACATCAGGATACAATTTTTGCTAATGATTTGACCATTCAAGAGAAATTGCCTTCAAAACCCTAGGAGAGGGAAATGAACCTTGCCTAGGCACAACTGAAGCATGAACAAGCTGTAAAATGAACCAATGGAACTTGACATGATGATGAAAACCCTCTGAATAATGGTACACTCAGCTGAATGGTGACATGGACTGATATTTGGACAATTTTGAAAAGAGTGAAAACAAACCCTAGACCTAATGCCTAGTGACCAAATTTTGCTTGAAGACTTATTGAAATGAGAAAATTTGACCTTGACACCTTAAAATCAATTTGTAAGAGCATGTTTGATCACTGAAGGAAGGCTGCAAAGGCTGACACTAACGTTGGCTCCAATGGGGATGGTAGCTCCTTGGAGGTGCCAAGAACGACAAATCTTTGGGAGAGCAGATAGTGCCTTCATCCATTGGGCAATGGAGTCAAGACTCAAGTTAAAATGCATGACTGAAAACCGACACAAACTAACTTAACAACAAGACAGAAAACTGACTCACAAATGACTCATGATTGACTTAACCAAAACAAGAACTTACAAAGCTTATTTGAAGGGCAACAGTCCATCAAGATTTGAGGGCTTCAAATCATGATGACAACCACCTGCATACTAATGAAATATGTACAATCATGTGTAATGAGATTTCCAATGTAACCAATCCAATAGATGGCTACATACCAAATTTCTGCTCTCACTTTTCTCGAGCAGGCGGAACGATGTACATGTAGGCAACTCACAATAACCACTGAAACCAAGGCTTATGATAACGAACCAGGAAACATTTATCTTCTCTAGTGCTTGCAAAAGGATGCCGAAGAAATCTTGATAATCTGAAGCACTATCTTGTCTTGAAATCCAACAGCAAAAATACAAGTACTCCCTTCATTCTAATATGAAAGAACAATTGATTCCTGAGGGATAGGAATGCACAGAGAAGTATGTGCTTCTGCCATCCGAGTGTTAGCTGTAGGTTCCTTGACCATGAGAAATCCTGACATATTGTCTCTCTCAAGCTCATACTCCTCATCTTCATGGTCTAGGTCATTCTTAAACAAAAAACAATCTTCAAGATTATCAAACATGATAGCCTTATCATCTTTGTAAAAGCATATATTATCTGTTTGCTGATCTATAAAACTGATTACAAGACCGTCATCATTTTCAAAAGAGGAAGAGATTTCACCAACACTTTCTTGACCATGTGTGCACTGCAAATCCGCTTTAGCTTGGGCTGTAACATGACCTTTCAAGAGTTGATCTATTTCATCTTCAGACAAAGGAGATAATGCTTTTTGTTTTCTTTTCCTCAAACAGTGATTGTCTTCATGTGACATGGCAATCAAATTATCATTTACCACTAAGTTATCAAAAGAAGATTTCTCACTTACCTGAACAAAGATCCCATCTTGTTGTCCATGAAATGACCAGATTACCTCCTCATGAAGGCTTTGGTCAATAACTTTGTCTTCTTCATTCCAGATGATCTCAACAATAGAGCTCTCCTTCATGGGATTCACAACAATGTTCTCTTCATCATCAAGATCTGAATCTAGATTTGAAATGGCTGACTTGACTTTATCACATTCTGAAATTGAAACTGGACTTTCATGCATGTTGTCCTCTTCTATGGACAAATATGGAATAAAACCTTCTCCTTCATCATCTTCCACTGTACTTAGATCTTGATCCTGCTGCAAATTTTCCTGTGAATCTTGACAAGTATCCTCTAAGTTTTCTTTATACTGCTGAAATGGATTTTCATACAGGGCCTCCATGATCTCTTCATCCATGAAATTATCATCTTCATAATATTTCTCAAGGCTTTCAATAAAACTATAAGCATGTTTGCAACAGTTCTGAACTAAATTTAATGATGGATAAGATTCTTTATATCTTTCAATGAACATGGCATGAAAATCCTTTAAGCAGTAAATACAAGAAGGTGGCAAACTTTCATACCAAGATTGGGCTTCACCTTCCAGAGTGGCCAGGAATATCTTCATCAAGTAATCTTCAGAAAAATCAACCTTCAACTTGTGAATATGCATGTGAAATCTAACCAAATGTAAAGCAGCATCCTTCCTATCATCATATTTAAACATAGGCAAGTTCCTTGACCAATCTACCTTCGGAATTTTGTTTGGGAAACCTGGAATGTGATCCCGGCTCATGGGAGCATATCTTATTGAAACCCGTTCCATCTTGAAACCTTAAAGCTACTGATCTTCCTGCAGTGGAGTCACCATGAAGCATTGATTTTTGGATTTTTCAGTGAATGGAGTCGCCAGGTGAATGATTTCAGCCTTCTTATGTCTGATCGTTGTCCACCATCAACAATCAGATCTAAACTCGATACATGTACTGGGGAAATTTATAAGTTAAGTGTTACGATTACAGGCTAGACTGGAGATCGACTGAAGTAGCATTTATCTACTATGCACTCGTAGAGCAGTGTGCAGTTCGAAGGCTACCTGGCGTGACTTAAAACTCCGTATGTAGTTATAAATCAAATAACACTAACAAGCAAACCAGTTCTTCCCTAGTATGGTCGCCACTATGTTAGCGCTCAAATCTACCTTAGGCTGAAATAAGGTAAAACTCAAGGCTACATCAAACCACGCTTTGCCTCGTAGCTAGCCCTACGAGGACAGGAGAGGGCTCTCTCCGAGTCAATCTCGGCAAAAGGTAATCGATGAGGCTCGAGATGACTAAATTGGTAATTAATTTTACGCTAGGTATGAAGTACAAGGAGTTTGAAGTTGATTTTTTGGGGTTTTTGTTAAATCTAAGGGAAAGGCAATTTTGGGTGCGGGGATGAGACACAGTTTTTGCAGAGGTCCGATTGGGGCAAGGAAGGAGATTGTCTTGATGCTTTAAAAGTGAAAGAGATGGATAGATCAGACTGGAGAGGAGCTAAGGAGAGCAAGAAGCTTTCAAGGATTCTCCTTATACAGATGAAAACATGGAAAATCAAACAAACTTAAAGGCAAAGCATATCAAATTATGGATTCTACCTTAACACTTCATTTGTCCAATTGCAGAAGATGAGAGAAGGAAAATGATACACATAACAACTTACAGATACTGAAAGAAGCACACCATCAACATATAAAGCCACATGAATCCCAAACAGTGCTGCAAAACCTTGGTCTTTCCTTTGCCAAAATTGCAGAAATACAATGTACAATATAGTCTAGGCTTTTCCCAAAAGTCCAACCTATCCAACCTCTGAAAATGATTGAGAAATTACATCATATAGACCATTCTAACCCCTGTCCTTGCCTCTAGGGGTCGAGCTCATCATTCTAGGAGCTGTTTGAACTAATTCTGAACAAGGAACTGAAATCTAGGTAGTCAAACAACTTACCCCTATATGCTAGGAAACTGATTCATTCATTTCATTTTCACCTTTTAGTGAATGAATCCTCTAGAACAAGTAACTAAGTGTCAAAATAACATCACGTTTAATTAATTACATCAAGAGGAGTGAAAAATCACATCACAAGTCAAAACTAGTTAAACTGGTTGCATTTCCTGAGCTGGAGATGAAAATTTTGCCAAAAAACCCTGTGCGTCGTGCGCCTGAGCCCTATGCGCCACGCGCCTTTCCACCTGTATTTGGGGCACTTCCCGGCATCCAAATTGAGCTCAGGTCGGCTTGTTAGAAAGCCCTGGATGTCTACTTTCCAACCTAAGTGGAATTTTCCAATTTGGTGTCCATTTGCCCCTCCAAAAGTGGATTCTTCTGGAAGTACTTCCTGCTGGTGCAAAAGGTGGCAGAAAGGTGATTTTCATGGTGTTTTTGAGCCTTTTGGTCACCCAGAACTTGATGAAATGCTTTGGAAATAGCTGAGAATGCATAACTTACCATGAAAAACCCAAAAATTTAAAGTTTTCCTCCAGCAAGTGTCCCAATCTTAAGCGCGCGCATCGACACACTACACGTTGAGCTGAAAACCCTGTTTTGCAAGCCAAAATTTTCAAAATGACAAAATTTTCTCCAAATTCCTTGAAATTTGGGCTGAAGGTGCCTCATCAAGTGCCATGTTCAGCCAAAGAAGCTGGTGCATGTAGTTCTGTGGTAGAATCACTGTCTTGGTTGTATGATGTGTCGGTGTCCGTCTCCATGGTGTTACCAGTCTATGCCAATGATATGTTTAGCTCATTGAAAATGAGAAATTGGTACCTTTATCTCCAATTTCCAAGTGTATGTTGAGTTGTATGAAATGAGAATTTGGTGCCTTTTGTTTCAATTATCAAAATATGCCAAGTAGGAAGGGGCTGTGGTACATAGGGACAGTGGGTATAGGATTAGGGCATGTGAATTTAGGGGGTGGGAGAACTTAGGGAATAAGGAAATGAATGAACAAATGGAATAAGGGAGTGATGGAGGAATGATAAACTTGGTAGCAAAACTTTCAATCAAAACCCTAGCACTGTTGCTTTGGAAATTATGAAGAAGTAGGGTTTGATTTCCTAAACAATCACCATTCATCAAACACCATGAAGCAAGCACCAAACTTGGATAAAAAACAGAGATGGAGGCTCTACCTACTTGTACAAATGATGATTCAAGCATATTGGGAAATTTTGGAGCAAAATTTTGAATTTTTTGGGCTTGTTGGCTGTATGCGCCGTGCGCCTGCCCAATGTGTCGCGCGCACTCAATGCGTCGCGCGCCTGCCCAACGCGCCGCGCGCCACATAGTGCATTTTGCAGGAGGCTTTTGGAGGCCTTCCCGGTGTTGAAATCGGGTGCAAGATAGCTCGTTGGAAAGGTATTTGAGTCTAATTTTCAACACAACTGGAATTTTTCAATTTTTAGTTCATTTTCCTTGCCAAAAATCAAATCTCCCAAGACTGGACAAAATGTGCCAAATGGGGCTGCCTCAAGGTAGAGTTCTGTTGCAGTCAACTTTTGAATGCCTTCCTCAACTCAAAATTGAGCTCATGATAGCTCATTGGAAAGATATTTGTGTCTCATTATCATTTGACTCATCAAGAAAGTCATTTGGCCAACCAAGATAGGAGAAAACTTGATTTTCACAAGGTCACTTCAGAGGTGCATCAATTCTCCAGAGGCAACGGTATTTTTGACATTTCTCTAAAACCATGACACCTGTGTAAAAAATTAACGAGGTTTTTCTTTCTTGGCATGCTTTGGACAATAACCTCTCTCATTTTTTCAAAATTCATCTTTTATTGCTCTAAAACATCTTTTGAGTGAAACTTATCCCGATGTGTGAAACAAGGAATTTTGTCGAAATGAAGCGAAATGAAGGGGATAAGGGGCTTCTAAATTCTTGGGGAATTTTTGGGAAGTAGGGAGGGATGTTAGGAAGTAGGGGAAGGTGGAATCTCAGAGATTGAGTGAGGGGAAGGGGTCCAAAAGTGCAAAACATAGGCCTAGCCTAGAAAATTGCCAAGTTGTGGCAAGAAACTAGGGTTTGTGCAAAAATGAGGAATTTGGGGGATCTCAGTGATGGGAAGTATTTAATAAGGTACATTAATGATAGAGGAAAGTTTATGAACATTAGGATACAAGTTTTGCTAATGATTTGACCATTCAAGAGAAATTGCCTTCAAAACCCTAGGAGAGGGAAATAAACCTTGCCTAGGCGCAACTAAGGCATGAACAAGGTGTGAAATGACCCAATGGAAACTGACATGATGATAACAACCTTCTGAATGATGATAGACTCAGCTGAATAGTGACATAGACTGACATTTGGGCAACTTT
>APFE031333102.1:209691-230390 GCA_000404065.3 Pinus taeda
GTGGTTTGATGAGAATTTGGGTGATGAACTGTTGTTTTCCAGCCTTAGGGCTATATGCGTAGCGCGCATGTAATTTTACACGGGCCGATGAAGCCTAATGCGTAGCGCGCTACATAGTGCATTTTACAGGAGGCATTTGGAGGCGTTCCTGGTGTTGAAATTGGGCGTAGGATATCTCGTTGTAAATTTGTTTGAGTCTACTTTCCAACCCAACTGGAATTTTTCAATTTGGAGTTTATTTTCCTTGTCACAAATCAAATCTCCCAAGACTGGTTAAAATGTGCCAAATGAGGCTACCTCAAGGCAGACTGTTGCAGTCAACTTTTGAATGCCTTCCTCAACTCCCAATTGAGCTCATAATAGTTCATTGGAAATGTATTTTTTTCTAGTTATCTTTTGACTCATCAAGAAAGTTATTTGGCCAACCAAGCTAGGAGAAAACTTGATTTTCCCAAGGTCACTTTAGAGGTGCATCAATTCTCTTGAGGCAATTGTATTTTTGAAATTTCTCTAAAACCACGAAACATGTGTCAAAAGTGAAGGAGTTTTTTTGTCCTTGGCCTATTTTGGACAAAAACCTCTATCAGTTTTTTAAAATTCATATTTTATTGCTCTGGAACATCTTTTGAGTGAAACTTATCCCAATGTGTGAAACAAGGGATTTTGTCGAAATGAAGTGAAATGAAGGGGATAAGGGGCTTCTAAATTCTTGGGGAAATTTTTGGAAGTAGGGAGGAATGTTAGGAAGTAGGGGAAAGTGGAATCTCAGAGATCAAGTGAGGGGAAGGGGTCCAAAAGTGCAAAACACAGGCCTAGCCTAGAAAATTGCCAAGTTGTGGCAAGAAACTAGGGTTTGTGAAAAATGAGGAATTTGGGGGATCTCAGTGATGGGAAGTGTTTAATAAGGTACATTAATGATAGGGGAAAGTGTATGAACATCAGGATACAATTTTTGCTAATGATTTGACCATTGAAGAGAAATTGCCTTCAAAACCCTAGGAGAGGGAAATGAACCTTGCCTAGGCGCAACTGAGGCATGAACAAGGTATAAAATGACCCAATGGAATCTAACATGATGATAACAACCTTCTGAATGATGATAGACTCAGCTGAATAGTGACATAGACTGACATTTGGGCAACTTTGAAAGGAGTGAAAGAAAACCCTAGACCTAATGCCTAGTGACCAAATTTTGCTTGAAGACTCACTGAAATGACAAAATTTGATTTTGACACCTTAAAATCACTTGTAAGAGCATGTTTGATCACTGGAGGAAGGATGCAAAGGCTGACACTAACAGAATGTAAGGTCCCAATTTGACCTTTTGCCTTATTTTGGTTATAAACCCTTGACAGTCATACCTCCACATGAAAGTATTCTTAAACTTCATTTGTTGCAAAATTTGATCTGCTTCCTCTCTTGCCTCTTTAGAATTGCAAATGAAAGGGCCTAACTAGTTCTTGATCTTGAAATTAGACCTTTTCTTGGCTGAGACAAAGTTGATATCATGAAAGTTCATTATCTACATATAATATTCCAGAGAAAATAACCTCATGGGGAGGTATTTTTGCAATTTGTACGGAGCAAGATGGCAACCATAGATTCTTATTTCGGTGTGATTTTGGTAAAGGTACCAATATCCCATCTTACTTTGTTTGGACAGCTAGAGCACTCTTTTGATTTCTTGGCTTATTCTGGGTGGAGGGCTTCCTGTTAGCATGGTCATGACTAGATGGAAAAAAGAGTTAATGAAGTCTGTGTGGGTGTATGGTGATGAATACCTATGGAATAATGGTCTCCAAAATATAAAAAACCTGGGTTGGCCTTTAGTATCTAGCTTCTAGATGGTGAAGGTAAATCTATCTAATTGATAATACAAAAACATGTGGTAAAGTACATATGAGTACTTGAATACTCTCTCATTGTGCATTCTGGTAAATTTTTCATGCATCCTTTCAGCTATGAACTAGGCATAATTGTACAAAGTAGAAGGAGGCTTTCCTGGGGTGAAAATGGACATGAAGGCCAGGATGAGCTCATCAACGAATTCATCTATGGTATAGCCCAAAATAGATGATATCATGGTTACAATTTGCTTGCCCCTTTCAGATAATATGGTAGAAACATATGCAGGGGTATCTGTAGTAATGTGTTGCTTCTCTACAATGAAAGTTTGGAATATTTGGGCCAGTCTTGATGGACTCAATTTAGTGTACTAGTCTAAGAAATCGCCAATGGAGAGTGGGGTTGGATATGGGCTTAGTTGGACTTGCAACATCTCATTGATTGACTCAACTATAATAGTAAACAAGAATTTTTGTTCTGGGGACATTATAGCTCTCTGGCTGGGAATGTAACAAGAATGGCACATATGGACAATCTCAGGAAAGACATGTACTTGTAGAAACTGGTATTTGGGAAAATTGGAGTCCCGAAGGCCAATATCATCAGTATGGTTTAGATATATGTCCTTACTTAAACAATGAATTTTGAGCAAGAGTGTATAGGCACTTGTGTCTTTGATTTGAAAATCCCTATCCGCCAGGGGAAGGTGGTCAAAGTCCAAATGGGGGGTTGTGATTGGTCTGACATCCATGGTGATGGGGGAAGCCATAATTTAGTTTTTGTGGATTTGAGTTTGACTTATACAGGTTTATATCAAAGGTTTGAAGGTAATTTGGAAACTTTCACAAGGGTTTGGGTATTTTAGTCAGGCACACACTTTAATTCTTAAAGTAATTTCAATTAATTTTACTTAATTAAAACACTTCAAATATTGAACTTTTAAAATTGAAAGGGTGTCTAGTAATTTCTCTTCAAATACCTAGAATTTGGGTGAATTAACTTCAAATTTATGTTCTTGGCAACTGCAGAAGGTTGAATGGGCTCTGGTACGGACTGAGAGCTTGATTGGGGTCTCTGTAACTTCTTCAGGAGTAAAATTGAGGTCAATTGCCGATTTCAACGTTTGAAAGTGTTGCAATGGTTTGCAGAGGTTTTACACATAAATTGATTAAAAAAGGGTTGAATAGGGCTTCTCGAACTTTTTATTGAAAAACGGTCACTTTTTGGTGAGTAAATTACAAATGAACTGTGGGTGGTTTTTTGGGTTGGGTGGGGAGGTGATTTCCCAAGCCATTTCACCACTTTTATGGGGGAGGTGATATTTTGGCTAGGTCACCTGATCTACCTTAATGCTTGACACGTAGTAGATGGGGGCCTGGCCAATACCACTTTATCGGTCGAGTAAAGTTCAGACATCGAGTGAACTCAATATGGCTGTGAACCGTTGGATTTTGGTGATGACGATCGGACGATAGTCAGGTGACAGAATAGCATAGATGAAATGGGTACAGGTTTCGAGGGGAGCTTGGGGCTTTAATCCTTGGTGGTTTATGATTATTTATGAATTAAACATGGGATTAAATGAATGGACAGGGTTTAACAAAGGGATTATCTTAACTTTACCAAGAATGTGTGAGTTAAGAGGGTTTTGTCGGGGGGCATGGGATATAAATATTGTTTATAGTTAAACTAAGGGTTGGGGTATTATATACGGGATTTATTTATATATTGGAAAAGGTATATTGAGAGCTATATTATTAGGTTAGAAATTAATATGAACTAAAAAGAGCGGAGTGAAAATAATACTAAGCATAATGTTATATTTGCGCATTTTCTTCACATACACTTATACTTAGGATAAAATATTTTTGTGGGTATTTTGAATGAAATGGAATTTAACATGGGGTTTTTTAGTTTTCATAGGCAAATGGAGTTTAACCTTAGGAAAAGGGGTTTTATTATGGAAATGAAGGGAAATGAATTTTTTGAAGGGAATTCTAACACTTAATGTCCATAAGTCATTAAACTGAGGGTCTGGTCCCACCAAAAGTCAGAGAAATGCTCTCAGCCTTTATGACTTGAAGGCTTTTTAGTACTAGAACATACTTGTGGATGGGGAAATTAGCAAGGATAGGGATGAAATGAATAAGGGGGAGTCAATTAAATGAATTTGTAAACCTCTGTTTTTTATTTCTTAATTTCTCATGCACATTGAAACATATAATTAAGAATGTTGAATGTGCTTTTGTCCAATCAACTTTATACTTCGGCAACCTTTCTTCTACTTACCCATTACTTGCCCTAACATTTTTTCTTCATTTTGGTGGGTGCACTTAAGCTAGAAAACCCTTTTGTTTCCTTTTATTTTATAAATTAAACTATTTAATTCTACCCTTATATCTTCCAAGGGATCAAATTAAACTGATGAGCTCTTATTTTCTCTACCTATCTAACGATCTGCCAAGATCAAGTTGTTTTGTCATATTTTATTCTCTAACTATAAACATAAAATTCAAAGAAAGAAATAGTCAAGATTAAGCAGTTTGACTACTGTTATCAACCTAAACTTTTTGTTTCTAAGCTTTGGAAAGTTTGCCTTGTTTCTAGTCATAGTCTTATAAGTTTTGAGTCATCTCATTTCAATAACTGTCATTCTCTTTTCCAAACAAAAAAAGGTTTCATAGCCTCATTCCATGTCCTAAAAGCCTCACCATGTGTTTTTACATTAGTTTTATTCCAAAGGATTGATGTTAGTCTTGTTCTAGTCTTTCCATGGTTGTTTTAGAGTCTAAGATCTAAAAGAGAGTCTTGCCGGTATGGTCAAATAGGTTCAATACTATGTTCTTGCCTATCACTGGTCCCACATCACACATAAGTTCCATGTGTCAAACTTGTGTCAAGGTTTTTGTAGTGAAAAACTCACTCTAGGTGTTTTCATAGCGCAAAACCCATAATTTGCACTAGCCGCGCTACAAAATCGGGGATTCTGAACTAGGAGTTTTCATAGCACACTACGAAACCCCTGAAGTAGCTTGTTTTAGCATAAAAATCTCTGTTTTCTGCTTTTACTAGTCAACTTCCAGAAGGGTTCCTGAGCAATTGAGAACTCAATTTTGAACACTAAAAGAGGCTTTTCTTCCTTACACACTAAAATACAAAAACCTCTTTCAGTTTCTTTAAATTCATTCTGAGGTGGGAGGAATTTATGGTTAAACATGCGCTACGAAAGTGCTGAAAGTCAAGCTTTGTCTTCTGGTTTTAACAATCGTTTTCAAGATTAGTTTCTAGTCACAGGAAAAGGTATTTTGGAATTTTGAAGGATTTTTATCTTCATAAACTCTCCATCCACAATAACCTATCTCACTTTCTCCACAAGTGTTTTCAGTTGGGAGATACTAAGCTTTCTTTGAAACCCTAATTTCAGAGAACGGATTTTTCCTATTTTACACGTGTTTTTCAAGAACAGATTCTGGACAGCTGGAGAAGTGTTTTAAAAAACCAAGAGAATTTTTGGTTCTAGAAAGCATGGAATACAAAAACCTCCTTCAGTTTCGTGAAATATTTCATGGATGAGAAGCTAAAGGCTCTATCCCAAGTGCCATTTTCAAGGATCCTAAACCTAAAAACAGGGAAACATGTTCCCTAATTTCTAGGGTTTGTCATCAGCAGTAAAGTGACAACGTGGGAGGCTTCATCAAATTCGACCTTAATGAGGTTGAAGCTCTCAAAGAATGATTTCAATGTTTATATAATTTTGTTTTAATCATAATAAAGAGTTACACTCCTAGTTGTATTAGGTCACTAGCACTGCTAGTTAACAACTAGTTCTAATTAGTGGTTTATTTTATGGTTAGAATAGGTGTCATTCATATAAAATTCAAATTCTCTTGATGAGGGATGAAGGAATACATGTTGTAAATGCTATATATAAAGCAAGAGGTCGAATTAGCAAAAGGTTGGAGACTTTTTGGCTCAGCTGCTGCTCTATGTGTAGAGTGTGTATATTTTTAACCTAATGCAGAATTTCTACTTAGACAACTCAAGATTCATGAAGAGTTCTTGTATGTTCTTGTTTTGATGGAATCTTCCAATACTTACATTGTAGTGGTGTTTACTTATGATACTCAGAACTCATCAATGATGCTTTGACTTCCTTCATAGATAAACTAACTGTGTTTCACTGTTTTGCATTTCTACACTTGAACTCTATAATGCCTTGACTTCCATGCTAGGTAGAATGTTTTGGCTTCACTACTTAGGATTCAAAGAGAGTTTTTAATGTCTTATTGTCTCATGGCTTTCCTCTTTCACTTACTTGCATTAGTATTAATACATGTTACTTAGAACTCATCAATGATGCTCTAACTTCCTTCATGTATTTATAAATTGTGTTTCCTTGCATTGTATCTTTGTTTTGTTGATGTATAAAAACTCTCTATACCCTGAATTCATGTTAAGTTGATCTTGCTATGGTACTGAAACATACTTTGACTCCATAGCCCAATGGTAGCCAACCTTCATCTTTCAACCTATAAACATATACAATCACAAACCATAGAGTTAGTCATCTATCCATATCTTTAATCAAAATCATTAACCCTTTGAGAGAGCCCTCTCAGGCTGAAGAGGCTAAGCCTTAGCTAAAATATTGGTTTGAAATAGTTACATTGAGATAGTCTGATCAGAAACCTATCAGGGTGATAACATTTTGGTTTGTCTGCCGGGAGTCTGAAGATTAATCATTCCAGAAATGAAGAAGTTGAACTTCTGAAGGTAGCAGGAGCTCAAAAATATTTCGAGGTTGCAAAACTACCTTGGCAACTCCATTGTTGAAGAATTCGAAATTCATAGATTCATGGTGATTCCACTAGAGTTATGAAGAACTCAGATGCTACCATTCTTATTTCCAGGTATGCATGCATAAAATTTTCAGGAATTCATGGTTTCCCAAATCATTTTCCCAAGGATACATATTTTCTAAGGAATGGTCCAAAATTTAGTGGAGAAGGTTTGAGCTTAACTTGGAAGCATATATCAGATTTCTATTATTTTACCGAGCTTCTTAGAGTCAAACATGAGGATGTTTGCATTATGTAGTTCTATGATTCATTTCAAGGGAAATGTAAACAGTGGATTGAAAGCTTTCCTGCCAAATATATTAAGCCATTTGAAGACTTTTGGCTTATATTTTTGGAGGAATGGATAGACAGAATAGAGTTGGTGGCAAACTCTCCTTCAATTCAGGGTTTCAAACAATGGAATGATGATCATATTAATGAAGAAATGGATGGAAATTTTTCTTTGTCCTTGTCTTCTTATCTAAAATCATTTGAGTGAAAGACAGAAGATAAGATGAAATTTTTGGATGAAGTTGCTAAGAACATTGAGAAAGACATTGAAGGTTTACAAGGTCAAATTCAATCATATAGTCTTCATGATCATGATCATACTTTTTAAAAGCTTTCTATGGTAGAATACAAAGAGAGGGTGTTGCTTCCTTTCTCTTTTGAGATTGAGGAAGAATACATTGTTTTTGAAAATCAATTTGAGGAGAAATTTGAGAGCACACAGCTGAAGCCTTATGTAGATGATCAAAGTATTGATGAGTTGTCCAAAGCTGTAGAATATCACAAGAAACATCAAACTCACCATGTGTTTTTTGACCCTATAGCTGACTACATGGAAAAGATTTATTATTCAGGCTTCTAGTTATATTTTCATCTTGAAGAACAGTTACACCTCATGCTACCTTGGTTATTTCAGTATCTGGTTTATTTTTGCTTCAAGCACAGTCAAGAGATTCAAGTGTCAGATCAGATCAATGACTGGCTTCATTGGAAGTTTTATGTTCCTTGAGCTACAAGTGGAGATTGCAGCTGATAAGGTAGGTAGGAAAGTGCAAATAAGCTCAGGGTAGGTTGATTGAGCATCTGTTTCAGTAGGTGTAGTTTGAATTCTTCTTTCATAAATCATTAAAGGCTTGAGGAGCAAATTGGGCAGAAGTTCAGAGTTTTATTCTAGAGGATGGATAACAGCATTGGAGCTACAAGTTCTTAGTATACCACAAGGGCACACTATCCCTAGTGGAGCCACTGTTATCACCCTAAATTTTTTGTTCCTAAGCTTTAGAAAGTTTTCCTTGTTTCTAGTCACAGTCTTATAGGTTTTGAGTCATCTCATCTCAATCAGTGTCATTCTCTTTTCCAAAAAAAAAAGTTTCACAACCTCCTTCCATGTCCTAAAAGCCTCACCATGTGTTTTGACATCAGTTTGATTCCAAAGGATTGATGTTAGTCTTGGTCTAGTCTTTCCATGGTTTTTTTAGAGTCTAGGATCTAAAAGAGAGTCTTGTCGGTATGGTCAAATAGGTTCAATACTCTGTTCTTGCCTATCACTGGTCCCACATCACACGTAAGTTCCATGTGTCAAACTTGTGTTAAGGTTTTCGTAGTGAAAAACTCAATCTAGGTGCTTTCATAGCACAAAACCCAGAATTTGTATTTTCCACACTATGAAGTTGGGGATTCTGAACTAGGAGCTTTCGTAGCGCGCTACGAAACCCCTGAAGCAGCGTGTTTCAACATAAAAATATCTGTTTTCTGCTTTTACTAGTCAACTTCCAGAAGGGTTCTTGAGAAACTGAGAACTCAATTTTAAAAAATGGAAGAGGCTTTTCTTTATAACATACTAAAATAAAAAAACCTCTTTTCGTTTCTTCAAATTCATTCTGAAGTGGGAGGAATTTATGGTTAAAGTTGCGCTACGAAACTGCTGAAAGTCAAGCTTTGTCTTCTGGTTTTAATAGTCGTTTTCAAGATCAGTTTATGGTCACAAGAAAATTTATTTTGAAATTTTGAAGGAGGTTTCTATTCATCAACTCTCTATATATAATAACCTATCTCAATTTCTTCATAAGTGTTTTCAGTTGGGAGATACTAAGATTTCTCTGAAACCCTAATTTCAAAGAACATTTTTTTCCTGTTTTACATGTGTTTTTCAAGAACCGATTCTGGACGGCTGGAGAAGTGTTTTAAAACACCAAGAGAGGTTTTTGTTCTAGACAGAATGGAATACAAAAACCTCCTTCAGTTTCGTAAAATATGTCATGGATGAGAAGATAAAGGCTCTGTCCCACGTGCCATTTTCAAGGATCCTAAACCTAAAAGCAGGGAAACATGCTCCCTAATTTCTAGGGTTTGTCATCAGCAGTGTGGTGACAACGTGGGAGGCTTCATCAAATTCGACCTTCATGAGGTTGCAGCTGTCAAATAATTCTTTCAATGTTTATATAAGGTTGTTGTAATCATAATAAGGAGTTACACTCCTAGTTGTATTAGGTCACTAGCACTGCTAGTTAACAGCTAGTTCTAATTAGTGGTTTGTTTTATGGTTAGAATAGGTGTCATTCATAGCAAATTCGAATTATCTTGATGAAGGATGAAGGAATACATGTTTTAAATGCTATATATAAATCAAGAGGTCGAATTAGCAAAAGGTTGGAGACTTTTTGGCTCAGTTGCTGCTCTATGTGCAGACTGTGTATATTTTTAACCTAATGCAGAATTTCTACTTAGACAACTCAAGATTCATGAAGAGTTCTTGTATGTTCTTGTTTTGATGGAATCTTACAATAGTTACATTGCAGTGGTTTTTACTTATGATACTCAGAACTCATCAATGATTCTATGACTTCCTTCATAGATAAACTAACTGTGTTTCACTGTTTTGCATTTCTACACTTGAACTCTATAATGCCTTGACTTCCATGCTAGGTAGAATGTTTTGGCTTCACTACTTAGGATTCAAAGAGAGTTTTTAATGTCATATTGTCTCATGGCTTTTCTCTTTCACTTACTTGTAGTAGTATGAATACATGTTACTTAGAACTCATCAATGATACTCTAACTTCCTTCATGTATTTATAAATTGTGTTTCCTTGCATTGTATCTTTGTTTTGTTGATGTATAAAAACTCTCTATGCCCTGACTTCATGTTAAGCTGATCTTGCTGTGGTACTGAAACATACTTTGACTCCATAGCCCAATGGTAGCCAGCCTTCATCTTTCAACCTATAAACATATACAATCACAAACCATAGAGTTAGTCATCTATCCATATCTTTAATCAAAATCATTAACCCTTTGAGAGAGCCCTCTCAGGCTGAAGAGGCTAAGCCTTAGCTAAAAGATTGGTTTGAAATAGTTACACTGAGATAGTCTGATTAGCAGCCTATCAAGGTCCTATTTTGGTGATAACAACTACCATGGGTTGTGGCATGTATGACAAGCTGCACACAACCATTATTTGCAGAAGAAGTAAAATAGTAGTGGCATTTAGACTTGCACACTTTCATGATCTATTTTTGTTTTTGGGGTTCATATACTTTCATTTTTTGATCTTTTCTTCTTCTTTTTGTCCTTTGATATTTCTTTTAGGACATACCCTCTTTACATTTTTTAATTTTTTAATATGGAAAACATTTGCAGAAAGCAAAGGTAAGTACAATATTACAAGGTTTAACCTTATCCAATTAAAAATTATGAATCCTATCACTATAGGACTCTAACAGTACTGACACATGCAACAGAAACCAGCTAAGGATTTCTACATTGTTTTTGGGCTGAGTGGGCCCAACTATCTCACAAGTTCTATGTAATTTTCCAGAGCAAGGTTGGTTGTCTGCTTTGCGCAATTTTTGGGAGCAAGGTTGCTGGCCTTCTTTGCGCAATTTTCTAGAGCAAGGCTAGCTGCTTGCTCTGCAAAATTTATGGGAACAAGGTTATCGACCTCCTTTGTGCATTTTTCTAGAGCAAGACTGGCTTCTTGCTCTGCACAATTTCTGAGTGCAAGGAAGTTGTTGGGCTACTCTGTGCAATTCCTCTGTGAAAGGAAACTTACCTCTAAGATTGCGTAGTTTTCCCGGATAGCACAAAGACCAGATGTGAACCAAGTTGTTGGGTCAACTTATGGTTATTTGATAGAACAAGTAAGTGAACATAAGTTGCTAAGTGAAAGATAAAATCAAATGAAACACAAGTACCTGAGCAGTGCAAGATGACCACGCCGATTTCGAGGAGGGAGTCTCCAAAATGAAGTGAAGGAAAATTTTTGGAGGGTGGTTGTAGCTGCTACAACATTAGCGACACACTGCTAGAACTCCAGCTCTTTGTACAGACCTTGTTTTGTGAAAAGTGATTCTAGCTCTTCTGGAAGTATTGTTTGATTCTTTGATTGTCATGGCTTCTACACTAGCTTGTGTTAAAGATACAGTCCCTTCCATTTTGTTGATCAATCAGCACACATACCAAGCCAAGTCAACTGAGTTGTTTGAATTCGGGATGAGAGGTATATTGGTGTACAAGCAATATAAATGTTAATGTCTTAGTTTCATCTTTGGTGTTGCTCCACGGCAAGCAAGCCTGGATAGTACCCCGACAGAGTCACATAGGAACACAAGCATTGCTCCACAACCATCGAGCCTAGATAGTACCCCTGCGGAGTTACTTGCATCTCCTCTTTGTGCAGGAAGCCTTTCTCTTATAAGAAATTATTTATTTCAGAGGCAGAAGAGGGATCCCAACTTATTGAGAGTAGAAGAGTTTATCCCTTCAAAGAAGCATGTTATATATACCATTGACATACTTGTTAAGGTTCCCCCCCTAAACTTACTCTACTTGACTGAACTAACAAGGGTTAACCCAAAAAAGCCGATTAGAGTATACGGTACTAGCTAAAAGTACAAGCATTTTGTTTTCACCAAGACTCACTTTGAACAGAACAAATTTTCCATCGAGGTATCATCAACTAAAGAAAACAAGACCTCCATAAAGAGAGAGGACAACAGATAACCAAGGGTTGATAGTTTGCACAAATCGTCTTGTACTTCACCTTGCTTGTCTTAAGAGCCACACACGGTTTCATGCGAAACTAAACCTATGGGTGCATAAAAAGCAAACAAGAAAGTAAAGAGTAGAATTAAAAGAAAGAAAACCATGTAAGCAAGCAAGCAAGAAAACAAGAAAGCAAACCGAACATGCTGAAAGGAAAACAAAAGAAAACACTACTACTCCTAAGCTAAACAATGCATGGACCTGCACATGTAAAGTGATATTTCCTTGCAACCACTGATGCATTGGTTGACCCATTTGGTTAATTCTTGGTTAACAAGAAAGATAAGCATGTAAACCATCAAACAATAAATATAAGACAATGAATACAACACGCTTCGAGTTTAAAAGCATCCATAGAAAAGAAATGAGTAAAAACGCAAGATAAGCATTCTGCAAACATATCATGGTGATGCAACACACTATGTGCATACGAAGAGCACACACTCTTTTGACCATGACAAATGAGAAAACATGAAAAAGAAATACAATATATGTTTAACAAGAGTGCTCATTGTGTATGATTCATCCAATGAATGAGCGATGGGATCATGTAATCTAGGTGGAGGATGTGAAATATTTGAACTAGATTGATCTTCATTGTAAATAGGAGAGTAATGAGGATCCTGGGATGTTTCAACAGATTTTTGATCTGAAGTGGAATCAACCTCAAGGCAGCGAGGACATTGATATCACTCTGTAATTTATTAAGGCTGTGAAAGAAACCCAAAGGTAACCATAAAACCACTTTCAATATTAGAAGCTAGCCCTTATAAACTCAGATAGTGATCTCTCTATTAGATTTAGATTTGTTGTAGTTGCATTTTAGGCTATTTATTAGGTTTAGAGTTTGGTTTTTTGAAATTTTTGGTCGAAACTGCAAAGAAAGGCCACTGGGAAATGGATTCAAAGTCTTAAGGTGATCAAGAACAGAAATATCATAAAAAATTGAAATAGGGCAAGGTAAGTAGGATATTTGGATCTTTGAAGCTTTTTGGAGTGAGAGGGAGGAATAGATTCATATTCCATTAACATAGAGAATTTTAATGTGAATTCTATATTTAAATTCAGTTTGAAAACATATAAATTGCTTATAAGCCAGGACATAGTGTAATTAAACAAGTTCAGCCCTTCATTCTTCTTTTAAACTATTCAGATAAGAAAACACATGAAAACAGAGATATACAAGTTTAAAAAAGGAAAGACATCACCAATTAGCCTGACACATGAATCCTAGAACAATCTTATGTATTAATGAAATGATCACTTTTAGTTCAGTGAACATATTTACATCAAGTTGTGCATTCTTGATACAATTCCCAACATTTGTACTTCGATTTGTGAAGTATTTATACAAAAATTATAAAAATTATCTTGAGTGAAAATATCAAGATTTTTTTTTACAAAATATCCTAAACTAATTACATAAATATTACAAAAAATTAGGCATCTAAAACTACTGTAGTGCTCTGGAACTATCTTCTAGTGTTTCTAGTGACGACTCAGCCCGAAGAAGTGTTGCCTTGCTATTGAAGGTAAAAAATTGTTTTACAAAAGTAACTTGCACAATTTGTCCCATCGGTCTTCAATTGGAGTGGTGAATTTGACTAGTTTCCTGTAAGTTTCATCTACCTCGATATACTTTTGAAATGTAGGCTTGATAAAGAATAAGTGCTTTATCTCATGTTTAATCAGAAGATCAAAGTCCAAAGCTTCCATGATAGCTTTCCTTGCAATACTTCCTTTGATAGTAGAAAACTTTGACTTATCTCTAGCTATGGTATGTAACTTTTGGTTATAATCTTCTAAACTGATAAGATTTTCTCCAATCCCTATTAAACCTGGCAGTCCCTTTTTGATTTAGCACATTAAATTTTCTATGGAACTTTTGCATGTTGGACTTCATATTGTGATACTTGTTCACTAATTGAAGCATAAGGTTACTTTTTGTAAGGAACCTTCTCACCTCCAAAATTGTCTCTGTCCTATATGAAATTTCAAACTCTTCTAATTATTATCTAGTCTTTGAATTCAAAATTATGAACAGAGCAGTGGCTTCCACTGGATTCTACCCTAAATCTACTTTCACTTCTTCAATTACCTCTTTGGACCTTTGTATTAACTCCTCTTGCTAAAAATAATCTGAATTGAGGTCCATATCTCAATCAAGGCATCATTTATTTCTATCCATATACTCTCTTTTTTCGATGCCAATGTTTGTGGCATTTCATACTCACTTTGCAACTATTCAATCTTATGTGTTAATTTATGATTTTTCTGTAGTTCAACTAAGTATACGTTGTCAACCTTTAGTTTCTTCTCCTGAAGGTTCTTCAGCTACGTTTTCAGCTTCTCAATTTCCTGTCCTTTGATTGACAGGTCATCCATTGCCTTGATAAGTTCCTTTGAAGAATCTGTAGAATGTTCCTCAGTGATGGTTGTTGAAGTGGATGACCTTTTTGCTAATGTAGATGCAATGGGAACTTCTTTCCACGGAATGGCTTCCAACTACGTGGATTGTTCCCTTTCCTTTAACAATTTCTCCATTTCAACCTCCATTGCTTTGATCTGTCCACTTTGGTCAATAACGATTTTGAACATATCTTCTTTTTCCTTCTCTAATTCTCTGACTTATTTAGTATATGGGTCTTTTATGGAGGGGAGCTTGAGCTACTTCGTAAGTGTTGCAATGTCAACATTTTTCCTTTCGATAATATCTTCTATTACTTTCATATTGTTGGGGTCATGCCCCATTCTGATTACAAGGTCTTCCAATGATTTGATTTTTGTATCTTTGGTTGGATAAAAGAATTTCTCTAACTTAAGCTAAGATTGGATGTTATCTACAAAGGCTTGCAACCTAGAAGCTGCCATTGTTGAAGTTGTCAAAGTGGAGTAAAACATCTCCCCTTTTTTCTTGTTCAAGTCTATTTGATCAATTAGATGAATTTGATTAGTATTGAAAGAAAAAATTGATTTCTTATAATATTCATGAGTGTTTGGGAAAGGGACCTGAGCATGCAGGAAGTCTATTTACATTTTCCTCTTTCTCTATGTCAAAGGCAGAGAGCAGCCTATGTTGTGAAGAGGTTGTTTGCTTCCAAAATTGTGTATATGTTGGAGCTTTTAGCTTTTCATTTTTCTTCTTGATTTCTATGTAATTAGAAAATATGTTTGGGTCATCTTGGCCATGAACCAATTCCCTTGACTGAGAGATGTCTAATAGCTCGTGGGAGGCCGAAGATAATGAAGACGCTACAAAAATATCTTCAACCCTATTTGAAGCATGAGAGCCTGTCAAAATAATGGTGGACTGAGTATTCTCTTCTTGAAAGATTTCTTCTATTGGATTAGTCCTTTGCCTCTTCTTGTAGGTTTGAAATTATTTCTCTGGAATTTTTGTGACTATGGGGGAAACCTCTTCCATTGACCTCTTGTCCTACTTCTCCTGTGTTGTAGGAGTCTATGTTGTTGTAGTTGATATTACCTGCTCTTCTGTCTCATGTAGAGTGTTCTCCAACCATTGATCCTAGTTCATGTACTTCTCAATGTCTGGCCTGGTATTGTGAATGTATGGAGTAGTCTTCTATTCTACTCTTAGCTTTGGAATCACTCCCATGGGGTCATATGACTAGGTAAAGCTGAGTTTGAAGTTCATTTGTTTCAGGAGGATGTATGCTTCTTTAGTTGTTTCTCTTGTGTTGCAGATGAAAGGACTGACTTATGCTTCAATCTTAAACTGTGTTTTTTCCTTTGTTGTTACAAAATGGAGATCATCCATATGAATCATCTGTCTAATGTATTCTAATGAGAAAATTATTATTGGGACAAACATTGGAAATTTGTAAGGTGCCAATTCACACCCATACACCCTAATTTTTGTGTAATTCTGGTACAAGTACCAGTCACCTATTTTTGTCTGAGCACTAAATTGTAAAATACTTCTTATTCTAGGTCCTATCCTAAGTTCAATTTCATTGTTCTATAGGCAACAAACTGTATACAAAAAATTATCAACATAGTCACTTAAAGTAAACTCATTTGAATGCTTCCTCACTAAGGAAGTCTAATGAATTATAGATTGGGAATTTCCTTGTTCATCCAATCTCTACAGTGGAAATTTAAATCTATCTTCCTGATGATACAAAAACAAATAAACCATAACTAATGCATTTTGAAGGTTCCTTATATGGAAAATTTTAGGAACTGCTCATGGATGACATCTACTAGAAACTCATTGTAATTGAAGATAATTGGGGCTTTTCATCTATTGAGAAGATTGAAAGAAACCCTATGATGGCCTCATCAACCCACTGATCAGATTGGTAGCCCAGTGAAAAAGAAACAATGGAGATGATTTGTTTAGTCAACTTTGGAAGCATGGAGGATGAATAGGGGGGGATTCTTCTTTGGTAATTTGGTATCCTCAGGAAGAAATGTTTCAAAAATGTTTTCTCTGTGGCAAAAGGTTAGGTTCTTGTAGAGTTCCATGAGGGAATCTACTGTAAAAGGTTTTAGAGGTTTAGACTTCAAATTTGGAGCATCTGGGAGATCTATTCAAAGGTGATGGTGAAAAAAATGTCATTATTTTGGGCCAAAATTTTCCTCTGACTAGGAATATATCGAAATTGGCACAATGAGACAAATTTAGGGTAGTGGTAGGTCTGAATTGGGGTAAGGAGGAATCCCACAAGCCAAATTCATCGCTAAGGTCAGTAAATTTCTACTTTAACCAGTTTTGGAGTTCATAAAGGTCTAACTCACAATTGGTTTCACTGAGTTTGTACTCCTAGTCTATTGGAGGTTGATAGTCCTGATAAATGGCAAGAGGTAGGAGAGGGTTCTCTTCTGTAATATTATCTTTGACTTTAGGAGCCATAGTAGATAGAAAATAACTATGAATTTAGATTTTACCCAGGAAAATCGAACTAAAAATGGTGGTTAGGCATACAGAGGTTGTTCAATCGTTGACTGGTCATAGTGGTTGGTTGTTTTAGTGATTGGATGTTATGTATATAAAATTTGTATTCTAAATGGGCGTTAGAGAAATTTATGGCTAAAAATTCTTTGGAACAACAAAAGGAGGGCGAATGAATGAGTTCTGGTTTGTTTTAATAGCAAAATTCTGATTACCATTGTGATTTAGTTGTTTAACAAAGTGGGTCTGTTATCATAGGAGTGGTTAGATAACGACTATGGAATAGAGCCATGTGTCGGAATGAAAGTGGAGTGGGTGATGGAGGTGATCGTGATGGGATAATAGTGAAGTAGGGAGTGCCATGTGGCAGAATTACATTGGGGCAGAGTGGGGACCAGGATGCACCACATGGCAGAATAGCAGTCTAGTGGGAGCGCAAGGTGGAGTCAATGGTCACAAAGATGGGATGTTGAAAGGCGAATTTCAGAGGGGGGTGGGATAGTATGTGGTTTTTTTTGGGATGGGATCCCATAGATCAATTTTGGGGTTAAAAACCCAAGTTTTGATGTAATTATTGTAAATGATGTAGAGTCTCTGCGAATTGTGGATACAAAGCGCATAGATGGATTAGGAGTCAAAGTGGTTTTAGCCCTTTGTTATGTAAAAGTTGAGTTGGTTTTGAGATCTATCCATGATCTGTGGACCATGGGATTGTATGTAAAAAGTTATAAGTGGGAGTGTCTTAGAGAGTCTAAGGGAGAGAATTTAATAATGGATAAGGAATGAAGTCTTGAAAGTCTTAGCACAAAGAAGTGGGCCAAATATGAGAAAACGTCTATACATTTGAGTGCGTAGAGGCCTAGGTAGAGTCTGCAGCTGAGTGCGTGGAAGTTTTGAGTCTGTATTTTGAACTGGAAATCAATAAAGAATTATTTTCTGGAGAAATATTGTGTATTTTTGTTTATTTATGTTTATGACTTATGTTGTCAATGAGTAATATGTTTAAGGAATATTGATATAATAATGCACGATTCTATTGAATAATTGTTAAATAATGTATGCAAGCATGTTTATGTAACTATGTGAAGAATTTGATGAATTATCCAATGTTTAATAATAATGCAAGCTTATCTATGTGATCCCTAGTCTAGAGAAGTTCTCTGATGTGCGTAAGTGGATACAAAGACTATTAAGGGTCTGCAAAGACCAATCGTGTACCTTCGCGAAGGTCTGAAGGCTGTTTAAGTGGAGTTGTAGTACCGAGCCCTAAAGGCTTATATATCTATGCAAAGGTAGATCTAGGGTGCTAAAAGACATCAAACTGATATTTGGATGTGGAAACTTGGTTCCATCATCTCCCCATACTGCTTTGGGTGAGACTACATATTGTGCTATGAAAGTTGTTGCCAAAAGGGCCAGTAGTGTAGGGTTTTATTGGTTGGCACAACTAACTCTGAACCTAGGTCAGGACCCCCTAAGAAAACAAATCATTTCGTTGTCAGGACCAAGATCTACCTGAGGAGATGTGTGATGTTGCATCACTAGAATCCAACCAAGAAGGATATTGAAAAGTGTTTACACAGAAATATTCACGAATTCGCAGCACAGGAAAAAAGGTTTATGCATGTGTTAAAGAAGCAGTGGTTGGATAGGTATTTGTATACAGATATAGACAACATTTTCTTCTCCATGTTCCCGATCGAGTGATACAAGTGGTTAGCTAAGTTGGCAGATGAATGAGGGAGGTGGAAGCTTGATGTTCCCATAGTGTTGACTCCAGAGCTAGTGTGACAATTAGAAGCCTCTGAAGACAAGATCGTGCGCGTTGTTGATCACTGGCTTGATCGAATTATAGGAGGATTTGTTATAGAATTTGCAGTTGATACCTCAGTCAGCTACAACAAGGTGGAACGAAGGTTTTTCAAGGGACTGCAAGGTAAGTATCTGAGATCTCTGAATACCTAGATTAAAATGTCGTTGTGTGAAAATCGGGTTATGCCATTGCCTTGATGTTCAGAGCTACGTGAAGTGGAAAACTCTTCAGAGATCAAGAAAGATCAGGTCCTAAATATAGCCCATTGATTGGACCTCCTTAAAGTGATGACGAGGGGGAAGTATAGGCTTTGCCACAAAGTGTTGTTCAGGTGATAAGATAGGGATTTCCATGGATACATCATCCATCCACTCCACCTCCACCTCCACCTCCACCTAACCCGCATACACCTTTGCCACACCTCCACCACCACCGTCATCATTCAATATGTTGAACAAAATGAAGCTATCATTTGTCAAGGCCATAGGGAGTGAAGACATAGATCAGTTTTGGTTCGTTGTGAATGTTGTGTGGACAACACAACAAATTATTGATGAAAACATAAAGAAGGTACAATTGGTTACTTCTCTAAAGGATCATGCACTGACGTGGTATATTAAGTATTTTTCTAACCACATTGTGGCAATGCTAGCAGAAGCTAAGGCTGCTTTAAACAAAGAGTTTAGTAAGCCTAAGTTTGAATCGCAATCAGTAGTTGGATATAAGGAGACCATGATGAGGGTTGACGAGACGCCTTGGGAGTTAGATCAAAGAATGAAATGTGTGATTCAAGAAGCTAATATGCATCTCATAGATGGTTATCATCGTGAGTGGTTTATAGGCTCGCTTCTTCCCCACCTGAGGATTTCTTTGTTGCAACAAAAGATAGGAACTCAGGCAGAAGCCTTAGAAATCACAATGAGGTTGCATGCGATGCCTATGTAGGATGCAACCTTGGGGGTACAAAAAATCCATTATCAGTTACAGAGCCTATGCTTAAAATTGCACAGCTTGAAGAAAGATAAAGAGGCTAAGCCAGAGGTGTGTGTGGAAGTTTAGTGTCTGAAATGTAAGAGCCAAGGGCATCATAAATACCATTGTCCCATATTTTTGAATTATATCACAGGAGGAGGACCAACTCTCCTGAGGCCAGAAGCTCCAACAAGCTAGAGTATGGGGGTCGTGCTATGGTGCATTATTTGTCAGGTGGCTGGAAAACACACAACATATAATTGTCATTTACTTCAAAAGTTCGTTCGGACACCTCAACAATTGTTCCACTACTTCTACAAATCAGTAGGTGATGATGAGTGCCACTTTTGCAACTATGAGCTGATTATGGAAAGAACACCTACCTACTGAATGCAAGAAAAAATGTGGCCTCCAGAGTAGGGCGTTGGAGGAGCGCGTAGAGGATATCAAGGATGACGATGAGGCCGAGGAGGAGGAGGGACTGGTAGAGGTCGAGGTTAGGTTATTTGTTAAAACTGTGGAACACCAGGGCACTGCGCGTGGGAGTGTCAGAATCAGACACTCTCGTCATGTCAATACTACAGCTAGTTTCACCACACTATAGAAGAATTCCCTATGTTGATAGCTAATATGTAGGAGAAGAAGACGTGACCTCATCAACCTACACAGAACTTACATGATGAGAGTTGAGCCCCGTGAGGAAGATCAAAGTGTAAATATAGGACTGAGAAGTAGGATAACAACTAGTGATGATAAAAGGAAACAACCAAAAGAGGATGGATGGGTTCGCAAAGCCCCAAAAAAGGAAGTTGGTTTTGATTTGGCGTGCACTAAGGAAACTTTTATGGAATCCGAGAAAAGCTTCATTGAGGCCTCCACCTCAGGAAGCTAGAACACATTGCAAGAAACCAGTGTGCCTATAGAGGTTGACCCCTCTATCCTTACTATGTTCTTGGAAACTTGCATGAAATTGTTGTACGATAGCAAAGCTGTGAAGGGCCTGTAGGGGTTAATAAAAAAATGTGCCTGTAAATGTAGGTTTTAACCCCGTACAGAAATTACCTGCATACGAATTCTAAATCACAGGAAAAATAAAAATGCGAGAGCATAACACATAAAACACATATACACAGAGATTTCCCACTGGATCTCAAAACCGAGACTACCAGCTTGATTTTTCATTATATCCTTTCAATGTTACAATACATATTTATACATCCCGAAGCATCCAATACCATGGACCGAAAACCATTGCGTCCAAAAC
>APFE031333102.1:254505-284368 GCA_000404065.3 Pinus taeda
GTAAGACACGATTAGGAAGTAGCTAAAGATAAGTCTAAGAAATGATAAAAATGAGAAAAATCTACTTTAAAGACTAGTTATAATGTTTTGCTCTTTCTAACTCTCTGCCTCTAGCACATAGTATTGTGTAAAGCAAGATTAGAAAGTAGTTAAAGAGTATTCTAAAAAAGTAGCCAAAGTCAGCTGCAAGTTATTAGTATTCTGATCTCAAAAGATAAACAATTTATGATAAAGAGACCATTCATATGTTAGCAGACAGATTTGAGAAATAAAACTAAAAAAATCAGCTATGAAAATAAAGTAAAGGCAGCAACTATGAATCTGTCAACTGAAACTACCACTAGACATAAAGCAAATACATAAACACAAGTAATCTCGGGTTAAAAACCTGCAAAAGAACAATGCTAATCAGCTTAAAATAAAGGCTGGAAATGAAATAATATGCAAGTGAAGTATGTTGTACATGTATCAAGAAAAGGCAATGCTGAATGAAAATAAGGAAATGCTGAACATAAAATATTGTACAAGGCTAACATGAACAGGGGCCCTCCATTCATATAACCCAAAGAAGACTCAAGGTATTGAAAACATCAGAACAACAATGCTTCTATTACTCCATGTGTAGAAAATCACAGTCAAGAGTGCTAGAACAACACTATTAAAACAGAGTCTTGAAATGCACTAAAATTATAACAGGTTCATAAAAACACAACAATAATAAAAGTTATCTAATCGTACGCAGACGCAAGTTTTTATAGGCATCTGAAAGATTGCCTAACGCGTACAGCTAAGACTGAAAAATAACTGACTGTCATGCGTAATAAAGGTTTAACTAACACGTCATAAGCCTGCGTGGATAGCTGGAGGTTCTGGTCGTTATGGGCATTGAATCCAGAGTTGGATTATGTCTCCCACAACCTGCGTAACACGGACAAGTCACCGTTTGAACTGACGTGACCCAACAACTTACGCATCACCGTTAAGATACCTTTGTTGACCGTAACTTGCCCCTTGTTGACCGGAGGTGTAGATGATGTGGATGGCTGAACCAATAGCACAGGAACCTCGAGCACCTTGATTCCTAAGTGCCCATGTGGCTCATTTGGCAAAATGGCACGTGGAACCTTGAGATTAACAAAAAGGATACGGAATCACCAGATGGCTGCGGAATCAGCAGATGGCTGCGGAATCGGTAGATAGCTGCGGAATGCCTGTAAATATGTCAAAATCTAAACAAAACAGTCACACATTAGCAAAGCTCACTTGATCATGCTTAATGACATCTAATGTAATGATCTGGGTGGTTTTACATTGAGAGTGAGGCAAAAGAGAGAGGTAAGTGATGAAAAACAGTAGGTAATAGTGGGTGGTGAGGTGTAAGTTAGAGGCTCTACAGGGGGTAGTGGAGGTTCGCATTGAGTGAGAGAGTGACATGTCGCATGGGCGGTAAATGGGGAGACCACTTTTTCAGACCCCCCCTGGTTAAATGTCAGGGGGGGAAAGGGGGGGGGGGGGGTCTGATCTCATCACCTGCCATTGATCTCGGTGGGTAATATCTTTGTCATTCATATTTGCGCCATCATTATTTACAAAATTACAAGATTTTGTATCAAATAATGCTTTATTCTATAACTATGGAAAATTGTGTTTATACAATGCAATAACACTTATTGTATTAATTTTATTTTAATATAATTTAACCACGTTTAAACAGTGTGGTTACGTCATCAAACCCTAACTTAACCTAATTAAACCAAATTTAACCACAATAAAATCGTGTGGTCAATTTTTTTTTATTCTAACTAATCTAATTTTATTCAACAAGCTTAATCACGCTTAAACAATGTAATTAAACTAATGAATCCTATTTATCTAACTCTAATGTGGCATTTTAACTAGCTGAACATTATTCAATTTTTCTAAACACATTTCTCATGCATCTTTGATTTTAAGTTTTGAAAAGTAGTGGCATTTAGACTTGCTCACTTATTTTGGGTTATTTTCATTTTTTCTTATTTTTTATTTCTTTTGTTTTTCACATATACATTTTTTTCTTTCTTTTGTATCCCTTTTCTTTCTTTTTCTTCTAATTTTTTATTTTTCTTTGGAAACCATTTGCAAAATGAAACATTATTTACAACCATCACAATCATGAAAATTCACAGATAATCAACTTATGATCCTATAGAATCTATAGGATCATAACAATGGATCCAATCGGGATGGAATACTCCTTGTGAGGTGTCAAGAACGCTAAATATCAGTAGCCTTCATCCATTGGGAAACTAGTCCCTATTTTGTACTTGACCTAATTTACCTATTGTTATTATATGGGCAACAAATCATCAGAAGCTTAGGGCCTTCTCTTCGAGCTTCAATTCCTGATGTGAGCCACCCTCACTCTTGCAATAGAATAGTAAAATAATATTTACAATGATTCTAAATGAAACTAATCTATTATGGAAGAAAGTAATATTTGAGTAGTCTGCCATTAACAGGTCCACCTGGCAATCCTTCTCCAGTGGATTATTTTAATAAAAATGCATTGCTACCTCTGAAAGTCTCAATTTTGTATGGCCTTTTCCACAAACTATCGAATTTACCATGCTTGCCTTTGTCTTCATTCCTTGAGTCCCATTTTAACAATAGGTCATCTGTTTGGAAGTCATCTTCCTTTTTCCTCATGTCATGGATCTTCTTAATTTTATCCTGAATGAGTTGAGTTTTGTTGTAGACCTCCTCCTTTGATTGTTGCCATTGAATGGTCTAATTGATCCTTCTTTGCAAATCATTTGTTTCTACTTGTGCTTCCTGCAATAACTTTAGCACAAAGATTCCCAGGGAATCAGGAAAAATTGCATCTACTCCATATACTAATTGAAATGGAGACAACACCAATAGATTTCTTTGTGCTAATTCTACCATCCCTTACGTCAGGATTTTTTATTTTCCTGCAATAATTTCTTAATGATGTTGACTATACTTTTGTTAGAAGACTCAGCTAACCTATTCCCTTGTGGATAATAGGCAGTAGAGTTTCCCATTGTTATGTGGTATTTGTTACAAAAATCAACCATTTTCTTTGATTTAAAGGCAACAAAATTGTGCGTGATAATCTTATATGGACATCCAAACCTAGACAAAATGTTACCTTATAAAAATTGAATGATTACAATGTATGTAGCCTGGCTAGTTGGAATAGCCTCAATCCACTTAGTAAAGTAGTTAGTGGCTATTAAGATTCATCTATGTTGACCTAAGGAACTTGGGTAGATTTCAACAATGAAATCCAGACCCCACTGTTGAAAAGGAACCTCAACTGAAATGGGTTTGAATGGTAAAGGAAAAATCTTTCTCTTGCCTTCAAAAATTTGGCACTGGTGGAAAGTGGTGATATTATCATTCACATTTACAAACAAGGCAGGCCAGTAAAAACCAACCCATACGATTTTGTTGGTTGTGGTATTCCAGTACAAATGGCTTCCACAATCTCCTTGATGAAACTCTCCCATGACCGTGTCTGCTTCATATTTCAACAAATAGTTTAGAAAAATACCTCCAACATCTTTCCAATATACAATCTAATCTAAAATACATAATTTCATAGATTTCATTTTTAGAAATCTAGCTTTTGTCTTGGTTAAACCTAGAGGAGTTAGGAATAAATCTTCTAAGGAAATTTATCCAACCAATGAAGGATTGACCTTCTTTCTTGGTTCTGGGAGGGTCAATTTTTAGTATGGCTTTGACTTTTCTAGGATATATCCTAATACCTTCTTTTGAAATGATATAACCTAGAATTTTTCCCTCCTCTAAACCAAAAAGAGTTTTCTTAGGGTTTAAGGAGATACCATATTTTCTGCATTTTTCAAAAACTTTTCTTAGGTGTATCAAATGTTCTTCCTTTGTATTTGAAAACACATTTATATCATCTAGGTAAATCACAATGAATCTATCTATTTCATCAACAAATTCTATATCCATTTCTCTTTGGAAAGCAGCCCCAAGATTCATAAGGCCAAAGGGAAATTTTACATACATAGAAGTTCCCCAAGGTGTAGTAAATGTTGTTTTGTGTTGATCATCAGGATGAACCAAACTCTATTTGTATCTTGAGAAACCATCCAACAAAGAGATTTTGTTGGAACCAACTGCCTTTTGTAGGATGTGATCTATTTTAGGCAGGGGGTAGTTGTCCTTAAGAGATACCTTGTTTAGATTCCTAAAATCCACACAAAGCCTAATTTCACATGTTTTCTTTGTAGTAGGTACTAGATTAGAGACCCATTTTGAAAATCTGAGGGGTACAATGATCTTTGCATCAAAACAAATTTTAACTTTCTTTTCCATCAAAGGTAATAAGACTAGATTCAATCTCCTTAATTTATGTTTGAAGGGATTTTAATCTTCTCTGATGGGAATGGCGTGATGTATGATACTAGTATCATATGATTTCAAATCTTCATACCTCCAAGAAAACACATCAAATAATTCCTTACGTGGCTCAATGTATTTTTGTTTTTATTTAGGAGGTAAGGATTTGGATAGTTTCACAATTTTAGGATTCTCTGCAGTTCCTATGTTACAATCCTCTACCTCGGCTCCTAATATCTCTATTTTTGGCTTTTTGGCTACATCGTTGAAGTCAAAAAGCTCTTCCAATGGTACAAATCCTCTTGGCAACACATTGTCTTTTAGTTGCAGAACCTCAAGTTCTTCATTATCATTAATTTCAATTAACACTATTTATTTTTTATTTTCATCTACATCATTATCTTGATCAATATTTACAGATTCAAAATCATCTTTTAATTGTAATAAATTCTCTACTTATTTGTCACTTTCAAAAACTTGCCAATATCTTACATTATCTGGGACAATTGTTCTATTTTTTATCTCAACCTCATATTTTCTATTAGGATGGAATGGCACTTTATGAGTACTCGCTGAAGTAGCTAAAGCATATGCAAAACTATTCTGGCCTCTAGGAATACGACATAATTTATATTCATGGAAACATTGAGGAAAATCTAAAACTGCATTTATGTAGGTTCTTAATCTAGGGTGCTTGGCTGAATACTCACCTTTAATTTGGTTAATGATGAGTTTTGTATCTCCGTGAAAATAAATTATTTTAGCCCCTGACCTCTTTAAAAGTTGCAGTCCTAAGATTAATCCTTCATATTCAGTTATATTGTTTGCGCATTGAAAAATTAGTTTGTAAGAGTGTCCTTTAGCTATCCTTGTTTGTGAGTTTAGAATCCAGACACCTTCTCCTACTCCTTCCTTGCTTACAACCCCATCAAAGTCCATGTTCCATAGGGCCTCACACTCTTCCTAAGTTCAAATTTCATTTACTCTGTCTTGCTTAGCTCGGCTTCTAAATGTGAAACTTCCTCCTCTACATATTCATCATTGTATAAATTAAAGGAGTCTAACTCTGAATGCATAGAGTGTAGGAGGTAGTTGTTTGGTTTTTCTTGGATACTAACCATGTATTTCATGAGTGTCTCCTTGTATAGTCTTCTATGCTGACCAAAAATAGGAACGGTAACATAGGTCATATCCATTTGTAAAGTACCTCGTAACTTCTCCCCCCAATACCTTGATAGTAACATTCCATACTTTGGGGGTATGTACACTACTACAATGTCCATGACTAGAATTTTGGCTTAGAATTGGGCTAAAGTGACACACAAGTCATTGATAAGACCTAGGCATCTGACCTTGCTAGAATAAAAGGAATACAAATATTTGTAAGGCCTTGTGATATCTAAAACCATTTTTTCCATGATGGCTCTAGGCATCCAATTGTCAGAAGTAGTAGATTCAAGCGTTGTGTTATGCAGAATATTTTCATGAATATTCAACTAATGTATAAAGGAGGCATAGTTCCATCCTGATATTTTCCTTCCACTTCAAGTCCAAATAACAACTCAGGCTAGTCATCAGTCAAGTTTGATGTCTCTGTCCCTTCCCCTATTCTCAGGGCTTTCATAACTTAAGACGTATACGCATTTTTATTGATTAATTTTGTTAAAGGAATTGAAATTTTAAATTTAGCCAACTCAGTCTCATTAGTGAAAGAAGTTTGAGGTTTTTCTATCTCTTTAGTATTCTAATCTTGTTTTTTTGGAGCCTCTTTTTGAGAATCATCCTTTGTTTGGCTTGTGGAAAGGGCATTATTTTGTGTTTTTCTGGGAGGATTTCTAGCAGTATTTTTCCTTCTTAGATTATATTTCTTATGCACTTCCATTATGGAATTTTAGTATCCTTTTTTATACTCATTTGACTCTGAAGGGAGAGCTTCTGGTTGTGATAACAAGAACAAATATTGCTCTTAATTGGTCAATAAAATATGATCTATCTCACTTTCTTAAAATAAATTTATCTGTTTTACTTCAATATATTCTGTCAACTCAACTTCTTCATCAGCATAGTTTTCTTGGAAGGGAGGCCTAATCTATTGTTGATCATTTGGGACTCTTTGTTCTCTTTGTTTGATTAAGGGTGGATTCATCCTAAGATTTTGATTTCTATTTTGAGGGCCACCTTGATTATATATTGGAGGATCTCTATCAATTAAACTTATTCTCTCTACCGTTCTTTCCATAGACCTAACTAAGTTATCCAACTTAGCATCATATGAGGAAGAAGAAGGTTCCTCTTTAATATATACCCTCCTTTTAGGTCTTATCCTAGCTCTTTTTTATAATAGATCGGCTTCTACACTAACTGCATTTATTTGCATCTCCTCAAGGATAGAAAAAATTCTTTCTCTGAGTTGGTAAGAGATGTCTAGATCAAATCCATCTAGGAATTTGATTAGAGCTAGACCTATTTGGGGTCGCATGGTAGTGGGGATAGAGTTATAAATGTTGTTGAATCTGGTACAATAGTCCTGGACTATTTCACCAAGGGCTCTTTTAATACTCTCATACTCAGCTAATATTTGTAGAGGATTCTTTTTCAATTCCCATATTATAAGGAAAGTTTCATGAAATTGGGTGAGATCTGGGATAGAATGAGCTGGAAATCCTTTAAAACATTTTTTAACCTCACTGGTGAGACTTTGAGCAAACAATCTCATTTTAACATCATCATCATTAATCTCTTGGAGGTCTAAGTAATAATTCATTTTATTAATATGCTCCTAAGTAGTAATTGGCCCTGTGCCATCATATTGAAGTATCCAGCTTTGATAATATTGAGGCATTGCATTGAATTTTCATGGTAGAATCAAGGGAGCATAACGAGCTGCCATGATTTGTAAATGAGAATGGGAAGATGATGAAACTATAACATGTGAATGTGGGAGGGATTAAATGAGGTAGAGTAGAACTTTGTTGAGTTGATGTAGAGGTGGTAGGGATAGTAGATGAAATAGTTATACTAGAAATAAGGGGAATAGATGGAGGTGTAGTAAAAATGGGAGGAATCTCTAGAGGAACAATGGAAATAGGAGGAACCCTTGGAAGGGTAGTATAAACAAGAGGAATTTCAAGTGGGATAGAAATACTAGGTGGAATTAATGGTGGGGTTGGGGATGAAGTAGTAGAAGAAGAATGTGAGGATTTAGGTGATTCAAGGGATTTCTATAAAGCTTGATTTAGTTCAGATACCAACACTTCAAGTTTGTTAAATTGTTTGATGACATCATCATCAGAATCTGATTTCACGGTTTTATGCTTTGAAATGTAGGTTTTAATATGTTTTCATAAAAATAGTTTCAACTACGAAATTGTCAAATTTAGTTCGAAAGGGACTATGTTCAAATGGTAAATCAAATTATGTCTTCTACTATTTCAAAGCTTTCATGCAAAGAATTTACCCTAGGTAGAGGATTATTACTTGCGTCGCTCTCGACTATTTTTTTCTAAGAATTTTTTCAGTGTTATCTACAATTTTTGGTGGATTTGGATCTAGATTAGCTCTATTATATATCTTCTTAGGAGCCAAATCTACCATAGTATATTTACGGATATAAAATATGTACAAATTTTAAGCGGCAAGCAACCTTAAATAAAATCTATTTCTTAGCCACAAACCTAGAAATATCTTTAAGCACTGAAATAAAATTTTGACAAGGGAAAATTTAATACAAATTAGATTTGTTCGAAGTCCCCAGTATGGTTGCCAGGATGTTATCACTTCGTCATTTCTTAAGGCTATGAAAGAAACCCAGAGTTAACCACAGAACCACTTTCAAGCTTGGAATCTAGCCCTTCTAAACTCAGAGAGGGATCTCTCAATTAGATTTTGATATATTGTAGTGGGATTTTAGGGTAGTTATTAGGTTCAGAGTTTGGGTTTTTGAAATGTTTGGTTAAAACTGCAAGGAAAGGCCACTGGGAAATGGATTCAAAGTCTTAAGGCAATAAAAAACAAAAATATCAGAAATAATTGAAACAGGGAAGGTAGGCAGGTTATTTGGATCTTTGAAGCTTTTTGGAGTAAGAGGGAGGAATAGATTTAGATTTTATTAAACATAGATAATTTTAACATGAATTCTATATTTAACTTCAGTTTGAAGACATATAAATTTCTTATAAGCCAGGACGTAGTGTAATTAAACAGGTTTAGCCCTTCATTCTTGTTTTAAACAATTTAGATAAGAAAACATAAGGAAACAGGGATATACAAGTTTACAAAAGGAAAGACATCACCAATTAGCCTGACACAAGAATCCTAGAAGAATCTTTTGTATTAATGGAATGATCACTTTTAGCTCAGTGAACAAATTTACATCAAATTGTGCTTTCTTGATACAAGTCCCAACATTTGTACTTCGATTTGTGAAGTATTTATACAAAAATTATCAAAAATATCTTGAGTGTAAATTTCAAGATTTTTTTACAAAATATCCTAAATTGATTACATAAATTGTAGAAAAAAGTAGGTAGCTAGAACCGTTGTAGTGCTCTGGCACTATCTTTAAGTATTTTTGGTGATGACTCGGTCTAAATAAGTGTTGCCTTGTTGTTGAAGGTAAAAAATATTTTACCCACGTAACTCACACAATTTGTCCCATCAGTCTTCACTTGGAGTAGTGAATTTGACTAGTTTCTTGTAATTTTCATCTACCTTAGTATGTATTTGAAATGTAGGCTTGATAATGAGCAAGTGCTTTATCTCATGTCTGATCAGTATATCAGAGTCTAAATATTCCATGAAGGCTTTCCCTGCGATACTTCCTTTTATAGTATAAAACTTTGACTTATCTCTGGCTATGGTATATAACTTCTAGTGATAATCTTCTAAACTGATAATCTTTTCTCCAATCCCTATCAAGCCTGGTAGTCCCTTTTGATTTGGAAAATTAAATTTTTTGTGGAAATTCTAAATCTTGGACTCCATATTGTGACACGTGTACTCTGATTGAAGCATAAGGTTCCTTTTTGTAAGGACCCCCCCTCCCCCCCCACACCCCCACCAAAATTATCTTTGTCCTATCTACAATTTCAAGATCTTCTAATTCTTCTCTAGTATTTGAATTCAACATTTTGATCAAGGCAGTGGTTTCACCTAACTTCTACCCTAAATCTACTTTCACTTCTTTAATTACCTCTTTGGACCTCTGTATTAACTCCTCTTGCTAAAATATAATCTGAATTGGGGCCATATCTGAGTCATGGCCTCATTTATTTCTATCCATATACTCAATTTTTCTTGTGCCAATGTTTGTGCCATTGTAGACTCACTTTGAAGTTTTTTTTTTTCCACTGGAAAAATCCGTAATTTTAATTAGTATAGAGAAAATTACATATTGTAAATGATGTTGCATATGCTGTAATCTGAGTCTAACATGGGGGACTCTGAGCTGTCTAGATACACCACGCAGGGTGTTCTTCCTAATATACAAAACAATTGTTTATAAACTATTATGTATCTGTTTACACCTGTACATAGGCCACACAGGACCTCTTTCAGTATGATATAACATCAAAAAAGTTCAAAAATTTGAGTTTTACTTGCTTTACAAAAAACATTAGAAGATCAGGGACTTGGGTCCCCCTGGTAATGCTGGTCTATATACAACCGATGATAATAACGAAATTCATCAATCCCCCTCTGCTCTTGAATCACCCATTCTCCTCTGTGTAATGATGCGGCCTCCTTGGATAATTGGTCAGCACTGCTGTTATGCTCCCTGTAGATGTGATTACAAGAGATATTGTTAAATTCCTCCTTGAAAATATTCACTTCGTGTAATATGATGTTGAGTGTGTGTATGTGGCAAACAGATGTGTTATTGAACCAGTTAATAATAATCTTTGAGTCCCCAAATATATTTAAATTGAAGCACTGATGTCCCAAAGAGAAGTGTAATAGGTGATGGAGGGTAATGAGTTTCGCGAAATTGTTGGTGCCAGCTCCTAATCCCATCTTTACTTTGTAAAAATGATGTTCATTTATGAACAGAATGAAGCCACCTCCACAGCCTTGTTGATTTGCAGCCCCATCAAAGAATGCCCAGGGGGTAGCCTTGTCAATGCATGGAGGTGGGTGAGTGTGGCGCTCTCTAGGAGGTATAGGTTCCAACAATTCTTGATGTGCAGAGATTATTCCAGCCTCAATGTGTGGCCAACACGTGGGTTTGTCATCAAAAATGAATCAGTTGCGTGCCTGCCAGACATACCAGCTGACAAGAAAGGGAAGGCACTGGAGTTTTGATCCCTTGTGTCTACCAAATCAATCCTCCCATGCGCTGCTAAGATCATTGCCAGTCCATGACCCCGCGAACCCGATAGATGAGGATATGCTCCGCCAAAGATCTTGAATTGTGGTGCATAGTAAGAAGAGATGTTCTGTGGATTCTGATTCTCGTTTAGATAGTATGCACCAGGTAGGCCCAAAAATAGCTCTGTGAGTAAGATGTTCCCCCGTGGGCACTATGTCTTTTAGAATGCACCAAAAGAAAAGTCTAGTGCGTGGGGGTGCCGTAAGCTTCCAAATGTGACGCCACCAATTCAATGTCTGTTCTGGTTGCTTGTGATGTATTAGTGAGCTATAACTTGACTTTGGGGAATAAATTCCATTCTCTTCCAGACACCAAACTAATTCATCAGGTCCCTCTTTTATCCTAATGTGGATTCCAATAATGCTTGGATATATTCGTTCCATTCCTGGTGCCATCGAGGGGGAAGGTCGATGTGCTGTGCCGATTTCCAAGCTTGTGAAAATTTATTCGAATTTTGTTGGTCTGCAATGTGTGTGAAAACCTTGATCTCATGTGCGTGTAGATATGTGATGAGGTCTCTAGGTAGTAGGTGTCTTCCTCCACAGCCAATCCACAGATCCAGCCCAATCCTTCCCAGGGAGCCATCATTAATACGCCACATCAGATTGTCTCTTATATGGGGGAGGGAGTTGAGCAATGCCTTCCATACAGATGAACTGCCCATCGACGGCCATGTGGGACGACAAGCCCAGTCCAGCAAGTTTTGTGGCCAGATGTATTTATGGTATGAGATGTGAGTCCATAGATTCTGGCCTGTCAACAAGGTCCAGCCCATTTTAGCAGCTAAGGCTTGGGCAAAGAGGGGGAGGTCTTTCAATCCTTATCCTCCCCATTTCTTTAGCAATGCAATTTTTTTCCAATTGATCCATGCAAATAATCTTTTATCCTGATTCCTGTTTGAGAGATATCTGTTGCATAATTGCTTCAATTGAGATAGAATATTGCTGGGAATCCATGCCAGTGCCATCTAGTAAACGGGTGTAGCTTCCAGGACTGATTTGATAAGCACCAATCTGCCTGCCCTGGATAAATATCTATGACTCTAGATGGATAGTCTCTTCTCCAGTTTTGTGACCAGCCAGACCTAATCTGCGATTCTGTGGCATGTAGGTTTTAGCCAATATCCTAGATATTTGAGACCTCTATCCAGGGGTGGATACTGTAAGGGAAGACCTGGTGAGAAAATTGAGATTCAAGAGCAGAGGTATGAGAAAAGGTTATGGTGGATTTGGATTGGTTGGCAAGCATTCCAGTAGTGGACGAGAAGAGGAGGAGAATCTTGGAAAAGGATCTGGTTTCCCAAATGCTGCCATCAAGAAAAATAATCACATCGTCCACAAATAGGAGATGTGTGAGGAAACAGTCCTCAGTGATATTGAGGCCACAGATATCTCCATCCCTTTTTGCAGATGCAAACAAATGACTTAAACCCTCCATGAAAATAAGAAATGGAAGTGGAGATAGAGGGCAGCCCTGTCTAAGCCCTCTTTCAGAGTGAAAGAAGTGAGAGGCCGAGCCATTGATGAAGGAGGGAGTGGTAATGAAGGCCATAATCCAAGTGATGTAATTGTGAGGGAGGCCCAAATGAATCAACAACGTCTTAATATAAAGCCAGCTGACCCAGTCAAATGCTTTGGACAAGTCAATCTTGAGAATGATGCTTTTTAGGCACTTGGTCTAGATGGAGTGGATGGCTTCCTGTGCCGATCCAATGGCTTCATGGATTTGTCTGGATTCAAGGAAGGCGAATTGTTGAGGAGAAATATGCCTGGAGAGGATCGGCCTGAGTCGATTTGCAATTATCTTAGAAATAATCTTATATAGACAGTTGCATAAGGAAATAGGCCTATAATCATCAAAAGAGGATGGGGAATTAGACTTTGGAATGAGAGCGATGAAGGTCGAATTGATGGCATGGTATGGGGAACCCGAAGTTCTTCTCTCCTCCATGACATTCAATAGGTCTTTCCCCAACAACTCATAAAATGCCAAGTAGAATTCAATGGTCCAGCCATTTGGGCCTGGACCCTTATCTTTCTTGAACCATTTTAACATGCCTTCGAGTTCACCGGAGTTGACTTGTGCAAGGAGCTCTTCTGCATCATCCTCATTGACAAACCTTGGAAAGTGTCCCACCACATTTATAATATCAGGAAGATTTGCTTCGCGGGGACATTTGTAAAGGTTTCTGAAATGTGAAGTACCAAGGTGGGCTAGCTTGTTGAAGGTATTAGCACAGCCTCCCTCAGGCATAGGAAGATTCCAGATGGTGTTAGAAACCTTTCATCCCTTGGCATAACTTTGAAAGAACCTCGTATTGTCGTCCCCAAATTTTAACCATATAGCTCTGCTCTCAACCTCTGAGATTCCTCTCGCTCCTTTAGGATGTTGGCCTTCTGCTTTTCAAGCTCAATTAGTCTGTTCTTTGCCTCTGCAAAGATGAATCCCAAACTTTGCTCATCAAGTAAAGTGATCATCTCAACTTCAATATTAGTGAGCTGTAAGGTTTCCCGTGAGTGTTTCTCCCTGGCCCAATTAATGGAGAGGTGTTTAATCTCAGAGAGATTAATGCAAACACCTTTTGCGAAGGACTCTACTCAGTTAATAGGGTTTGCAGTCCAGAAGTCAAAAACCATCTTGATGTATGCAGGGTCACTTAGCCATACATGGTTGAATTTGAATGGGGCTTTCGGCTTTTTGAAAGGCCCCTGGATTTCTAGATAAATTGGGGCGTGATCTGATACACCTTCCGAACCCACCCATTCTTTGTAATGATGCAACTACTGAAGGATTGGTCCTTTCATTAAGAATCTGTCAAGTCTACGACCCAATGTTGCATCACCCACCCTTCTGTTCCTCTAGGTGGGAGGCTTGTGCATGGGGACATCTATAAAATTGGTCTGTTCTAGCAGATTGATCATATGGTCAGTGATGGCATCAATTTGAGTTGCAGACCCCCATGATTCTCTGAATCCCAATGAAAAATTTAGATCCCCTCTGATGATAGTATGATCTAAGTCCAGAAGGGATAGGTTTAGAAAACGCTGCCAAAATTGTTCCCTATGATGACAGGGTCCATACACATTCACAATCTTGAGGATCATACCAAGCTCAGCAGAGAAAATATCCAATCCCAAATATCTCGCTCCCCCCCATGATGCATCAACTTGAATGGTTCGAGGGTTGTATCCAATAGCCTGACCCCTAGACCTCCCTGCAACATCTAGGGCAACAAATGTCCAACTTGAGATCATAGATTGAAGAGAGAGGGAGATTTGATCAGCCATACCCAGAGTTTCTTGGAGCATAATAATGTCAATCAATTCGGTCTCAATGAGCCTCCTCAAGGCTAGTTTCTTAGCGGCACTAACCAAACCTCTGCAATTAAAAGACAAGCACTTCATGGAGGGACATCGCGTGGGGTATGTCCTGCTCTAAGGACCCCATCAATAGTGGATTGGCGACTAGAAATGACCTCCGCCCCAGCCCTCCTAATGGCCTTGGAGAGATTTGGCTTCCTACCCCTAGATGATAGGGGGATGGCATTAGGCATCATAAGACTTAGACCAGTCTGGCTATCTTGGAAATCCTTGGTGTGGTACCTGGAGCGAAGGAAATAATTATGAGGGGGTGACAACCCTGAGGATGATGGCGTTACAGAAGAAGTTGAGGGAGAGAGCATTGAGGGGGCTGAAGTGACAATGAGGAGAGGGGTAGGCATGATACAATGTGCCATTGAAGTCTGAATCGATGAGATTGCCATATAAGAGGAAAAATCAAAAGATGAGAGAGGTGGGTTCAGAGAGATACCCGAAGCAATCGCGACTTTCGTGGTAGAGCAGGCCCTAGTCTGCGGTGGTGAAGACTATCTGAATCCTTTATCCGATGACTTGGATGTTGGAGAGATAACCGCTGGTACTAGACCTGAGGGCGAGGGGTGCGAACTGACTGGAGAATTAACCCTGGAAGGTGCAGGCATGATTTTAGGTGAGTCCTCTAATTTCTAATTGACAGGGCATTCTTTGAAGAGATGTCCTACCTTGTGACATCGTCTGCATCGAAATGGCACCCCTTCATAGTCCAAGATCTGGACTCTGATATACTTCCCCCACTGTAGAGTGATATTTTCCTCCAAGCCCTCACGAGTATCCAAATGGACCAAAATGCGAGCGAGGGTTCTATTTTTGGACTCCACAAAGGTGCGGTCATGATCTAAATAAGTACCCAAAGCATTGCCAATCCTGATAAAAACTTCCTCACTCCAGAACTGCAATGGAAGCCCTGGCAAGCACACCTAAAGTGGACCTGCCCCAATTTGTTCACGTTCAGGATCGAATAGAGGGCTCCACCGTTTGAGTAGGATCGGGGCCATCTCGATGTGCTAGTACCTGGCGAGTACCAAATATGTGTAGTTTTCCTTTGAAAAATGCAAGGAGAACCAACCCCTGGGCAAAACATGAACCTCTAGCAGTTCTATCAATAGCCCTCCCCAAATCTCCTTAACCCACTGAGTCAGCTTGTTGGTTGAATACGCCCAACCACGCACATGTCCAACTAGCACCTGCATGCCATGTTAGCAAATTCACCAATAGCTGAGGTTTCACCGAATCTGATGGTGATATCCTTTGAGGTTGCCTTGACACACTTAGTCTTCCTTTTACTGGTACGAGGAGCTGATGGGTTGTCCACCAGAGGGTTTGGGATTCCTTCCAGAGGATTTTTTTTTGTCAGTCTAACCTTAACCACAGGGGTCTCGAAACAGCCAGATGGTCGAGCACCCGAGCAGGAGGGTGGTTGGGCTGCAGTGGTAGTCGGGATGTCAATAGAGGGAAAAGTGAAGAAAGATGAATGAGGATCAAAGGAGGGTGAGGGAGGGGCATGCGAGGATAAGATGTGGAGGGTGCTCGGTGAAAGAGGAGGGACTTCGAAGCCCAGAGAATCCATAGAAAGCGTCCTGGAGGGGAGGGGAACAGAGCAGTGTCAAGGAAAGGAGACGATAGGTGAGGACAAGGGCGGATCCGGGGCAGATAGCGATATAGTGGAGTCGAGCGGCAGAGAGCTGGAGAAACTAGGGTTTCCAAAGATAACGCAATCAGGGAAAGACTCCTCAGAATAATCCACCACTTCAACCTCCATGTTGTCCCCCATATTCTAGCCAGAGTTCGATAACTGAAAGCGACGGGTGTGCGAACGGAAACGACAAGGTGAAGAGAGCGCGACGCCGAAACAGAAATGACAGTCTGCAGTAAATTGTAAACCCTAGGGTTTTATCCTAGCCTCGCACGGAAGACCTCCATCCTTCTCCTACTCACTTTGCAGTTTTTCAATCTTCTATGTTAATTAATTATTTTTCTATAATTTAGCTAAGTATACATTGTCAACCTTTAGTTTCTGCTCTTGAAGGCTCTTCAGCTAATTTTTCAGCTTCTCAATTTCCTGTCCTCTGATTGATAGGTCATCCATTTCCTTGATGAGTTCCTTTGAAGAATTTGTAGATTACCCCTCAGTGATGGTTGTTGAAGTGGATGCCCTTGCTACTAATGTAGATGCAATGGGGATTACTGTTAGTGGAATGACTACCAACTACGTGGATTGTTCCCTTTCCTTTAACAATTTCTCCATTTCAACCTCCATTTCTTTGATTTGTCCATTTTTTTCAATAATGGTTTTGAACATATCTTCTTTTTCATCCTCTTATTCTCCGACTTCCATAGTCTATGTTTCCTCTGTGGAGGGGAGTTTGAGCTACTTCTCAAGTTCTGCAATGTCAACATTTTTCCTTTTGGTAATCTCTTCTGCTGCTTTCACATTGTTGGGATCATACCCTAGTTTGATTACAAGGTCTTACAATGATTTGATTTTTTTATTTTTGGCTAGAGAAGAGACTTTATCTAACTTAAGTTGAGATTTGATTTTAGAGGTTTGTAGCCTAGAAGCTACCATTGTTGAAGTTGGCAAAGTGGAGTACAACATCTCCCTTGTTTTCTTGTGTAGGTCTATTTGATCAATTGGATGAATTTGATCAATATTGAAAGAAAACATTGATTTCTTATAATCTTCATGAGTCTTTGGGAAAGGGACCTCAACATGCAAGAATGCTATGTTCATTTTCCCTTTCTCTATGTCAATTGCAAAGAGCAGCCTATGCCATGAAGAGGCTGTTTGATTCCAAAACTGTATATATGTTGTAGCTTTTAGTTGTTCATTTTTCTTCTTGATTTCTATACATTTAGAAAATATGTTTGGTTCAAATTGGTCATGGACTGTTGGCACAAAAATGTCATTAGGGAAGATACCCTGGGTTCATGCACAAGGGGCCAATAAGGCTCCGTTGTAGTCTAGGACAACGCCAAATTTTTCAACTTACCCAATGTGTAAGGAGTCTCACCCATGCCGTGTTGCGACCGGAAATAGGAAGGCTTGGAGGGATATCAAGGGAGATACAAAAATCAACCATCAATAGATTAAAGACATCATTCATCACAACATCATAGTATTAAGATCATTATATTCATCAAGCAAAATCCCATTAATTAAAAATTTGAGTAGGTCCATAAATTAGAACAATAAACTTGACCATAATATAACATTCAAACTGTCTCATTCATTCATTAACATCAACATAGGGAAGGTTCAATAAAAAATACATAAGGAACAAATCTTTTCATCTGATACATGGAATAACATAAACACAGGATGCCTCAGACCTCTGGCTAAGTCTGGCTCTCGCCCTTCCATGACTGCTCAGGTCCTTGGGACCCTGTTCTTCTAAACTCCTAACCTCTACCTCATCCAGATCTTGGGGGCCTATTGATCTAGATATTGGGGGGAGACCCCCAAGATCTGAAGAATTGAAATGCTAGAAAGAAAATGACAGAACACATAGTAAATAAAACCACAAAGAAACTTTTTATTAGAACCGATAATAACTATAAAGGCTACATTGTGGCAGACAATCTATCCTTTTATAAATTGTGACTTGTTAATTATAGTCTTTTCCAGTTACAATACCACGAGTCAATTCCATGGGTGAATAAATACCATGGGTGGATGTCACAATACCACGGGTCAATTCCATGGGTAAATGAATACCATGGGTGGATGTCACAATACCATGGGAAAATAGCATGGGTGGATGTCACTTACAATACCATGGGTGGATGAATACCATAGGTTGATGCCTTTTTCTATTCGGATCACTCCTCCCTCCTTAAGAAGCAATGGTCCCCACTGCGTGAAGTTCCCTCTTACGAAGCCTTTGTTGAATATGAAGAACCACTGAAGAGAAGGGTTTTATGTGGTTAACCCATAACCATGATGAACGAAGATCCGAGGATAGAGATACCCTATAATGCTTGTGACCAATTGTGATATTGATAGTGTGTGGCCTAGCAAATGGACTCGATGAAGTGTGGGTTTGTGGATGACCCATAACCATGACAAATGAAGATATGGGGATAAAGATACCCTGTAAAGCTTGTGACCAACTGTGATGCTAATAGTGTGCAGCCTAGCAAATGGAATTCAATGACAAGTATTTTGTGCAGTTGACCCATAACTATGATGTTTCTTATTGATGAAGTAGCATGTTCCTACATAACCTGGAGTGGGAGGGCACGTCTCCAAAGGGAACCCACTCCGAATGCTGCGAATTAAAATGGACATAACTCAATCAATATAACTCAAAATATTTATTATAACTTATTTTTGGAAACATAAGGACCATTTTGCATCTTCCCATGTGTTGGAAATCCTTATTTGGACACTCTAGAATCTCAGATTCACGCTGCAACTTTTCTACAGTCACAAAATTTTTGAAAAATAACTGATTTTAAATCAACAATATCTCCCACATCTGAACTCCGATTCAACCCATTTTCTTTTTGAAATTGAGTGATTTTTCGAGAGGAGCTCATATCTACAATCAATTTTTTGAAATTCTGCACCAAAATTGGAAAACAATATAGGATATTCGTCGTCCACGAATTGTCGCCAAAATTTGTTTTACAACATAGCTCATTTTAAATCAACGATATCTCCCTTAACCGGACTATGATTTGGCCAATTTTGTTTTTGAATTTGGTTATTTTTTCACAAGGAATCTAGATCTGCTTTTTTTTCTAGGTTTTGAATCAAAAATTTCAGATCTGATCTACAAACTCACCACCAAAAAAAACTCCTACAAAAAATGAAAAAAAGAAAAATTCTTCCTGCTTGGCCCAGAAAATTATTTGTGGAGGATGTAGCACATGCCTAATGTTTGTTGAATATTTCTGCAAAATTTGAAACTAAAATATGCATCAAACCCTCATTCCCATGGAATCATAACCTGCTCTGATACCATTGATCTGGATCTTGGGGGGAGGCCCCCAAGATCTGAAGAATAGCAATGCTAGAAAGAAAATGACAGAACACATAGTAAATAAAACCAAAAAGAAACTTTTTATTAAAACCAATAATAACTATAAAGGCTACATTGTGGCAGGCAATCTGTCTTTTTACAAAATGTGACTTGTTACTTTAGTATTTTCCAGTTACAATACCATGGGTCAATTCCATGGGTGAATGAATACCATAGGTGGATGTCACAATACCATAGGTCAATTCCATGGGTGGATGTCACAATACCATGGGTGAATGGATACCATGGGTGGATGTCACTTATAATACCATGGATAAATTCCATGGGTGGATGAATAACATGGGTGGATGAATACCATGGGTTGATGCCATTGTCTATTCGAATTGTTTCCAGATACCAACCCCTTTCCATTGTTGTCTTCTACTTTTAGCTTTTCTTTTATCATCCCCACTACTAGTTCTATTTGGATTCCCTTGCCCTCGGCTTCTTTCCACTCTCCTACTTATCCGCTCACCTGTTCCTATCTACTCTCGCCACCTTGCCGCAAGTACTTGTTTGTTGTATGTTCCTACCTCCATCCCCGATTGTCATCTCTACAACTCAACCATTTCTCCCACCACATGTTCTCTGCCTTGATTCCTGCCCCAACAAGCCTTGACCACAGTTCTTTGACTTGTACCCAAGTCAAACTATCTTGACTATTGTGGGTTTGGTCTTTGGTCTTGCTGATGTTTCTGTTATTCCTGACTGCTACTATTAGTCCTTCCTTCTATGGAGCTACTGCTTATGCTACATGTTGGCCTTCTTTTTTTTATCAAAGTCTAGTCTTCTTTTCCAAATGAAGGCCCCAATTCAGGGACAATCGTGGTTGTTTCTTTTCGGAAGCGGGTTCAATAATTTAGCGCTACTTGCTAGGCAGTTTTGATGGAGTCGGCCTATTTAATGAAATTGTTTGTCATGGTGGAGGTTGGTTGATCTAACCTGCTGCTGTGTAGTGTGCTCCACTACACTTCAATGTTGTTGCAAACCACCCATAGAGCAAGAACATGTAGGCCGACCAACAGTCAGAGGTCACTGATCTTATTTTTGGCCTTTGCAGGATCTTCCTCTATATGTTGGACTCAGGCCTCAATCGAGGTGATCTCTTCATCAACCTATTGCAGTCAAACTAAATCTGTGCAGTTTTTTTTGTCCGATATGTATTTGTGTAACTTCTCATGAAGAGGGTAGACCGGTTGATTATTTTGAACCAAGCTACCTGACCAATTGTGTGCTTAGTCCATTATGGCATATCCATCGGTGAGGGCTTCAGTAAGGGATTTATTTATTGCAGTAGTGGTGATGAGATTCTGATCGATTTCCTGGGTTTAGCTAGTAGTTGGATTAGGCAGAACTGGTCTGACCATTTCTAAGTTCTTCTTCAGCTCGGTGTTTGTGGCCAGCAAGCCCGAGCATGCTCCCTGAATGTATTCATAGCAGTTGAACAGTGTGCAGGATGAAAAATCTTCTAGAGCTTTGATAACAAGGACAGAAACTACCAGCCAGAGAGCTTAAAGCTTATCCGTGACTTGCTCTACTTATGATTGGAGGTATTGGTTTACCTGTCTGAGCTTATCTCTTTCCTTTTTGAGCACCAACAATTGATGTTTCTGTCACTTGTGCTCTTGGACAAGGTCGTCATGTATTATCTTCGATCATTGTGCAACCTGTTGGATAAATCAAAATAACTACGAGGATGACCAGTGTTGGAGAGCCCCTACCTGCATGGTGTTTGGATATGGGAAGTTACTCTAAAGGGTAGGTCGTTAGCAATGGATTTTTTGAAGTGGGCATGGGGTGAAGCGATTGGCTAGGAAGTTGTGGCGAACTAATGAGTGGATGGTGTTATCACTCAGATTTTCCTTGAAGTTGTTAGAAGGAGGAAAGGGGTTCGAGGTAACCACAAACCAATCTTTTAAGTACATAATCTAGCTAATCTGTACTCAGAGAGGGCTCTCTCTTTATGATTTAGCTTTGCTTAGTGAGATATTAGGCTAGTTATGAAAGCTTGGGGGGTTTTGATTTTGTTTGGTGGTAGAATTCAAAAGAAGATGGGTAGAACAAGGTATTTCAGGCCATTGGGCTATGGGGTCAACTGAAGATATCTTAACCGGATCAGGTTGATTTAATGAAAGAGGGCTTCACAGGGCAAGATAGCTAAACAAGATACAAATGATAGCTTAAAAGGGTGAAATGGTCTTGAAAGGGAGGAAGGGAAATCAAGAATCCTTCAACAAAGTTCAAGATGAGGGAAAGTGGGATATCATTAAAAAAAAGCAATTAAGAATTATTTGTTAAATGGCCACAATGATAAACTAAAAAGAAGGGAGAAATTAAGAATTCCCTACCTATGATAGCTTGGAATAAAACATTAAGAATATAAACGATTTTAAAGATAGAATGCAGTAAATCTCTTTTTGAAATATACTTTTTCGTTTATCATTCAGATATGAAACACATGAATATTTAAACAAGAAAACTATAAAAACATAAGATATAGAATACTTATTTGTTTCTTGTTCGACATAGGTATCCTGTAAAAGTATTTTGCTTTATTACTTTGTCCAACCAGCCATACAATAGTTGTTCAACAGCACTTCTATTCCAAAATAAAGAGTCTACAGAAATGTCTAAGAATCCACACACAGTACTTCGAATAAGGAAGTACTTAAACAAAATTTACATCAAAATATCTCCTAACTAAGAGAGATACATTCTAGGAGAACTAAATATCTTTTACATGAATATAGAGGCAGATGGTCTTGAAAGTAGAAACTGAATGTGAACTGCTTGTTTTTTGTCCCTGTTTTTGTTGAAGGAGCTGGAGGCAGGTCCTATGAATATTCATCTTGTTGTCTTGCTTGTAATTCTGTGTTGGCTGATTTTTCGTTGATACTCTTTTACCTATGACTGATATTCTTTACCCTTATTATCCTCATTCATCCTTTTTTTTACCAAAATTGACTATGGTATTTACTCCAATTTACTTGACGTTTTACCATGGTAAATCATAAGATGTCTGTCATGTTGGTCCACCAATCATCTCTCAGTATTATTGTTCTTGTCATTTTTCTGAAGATTTCATCTGCTTCTGTGTATTTTACAAAATTTGGTTAAACTGAAAAACAATTGCCTCACTTCATGCTCAATATAAAACAGGTTCTCCAAACTATCATAGAGAACTCTCCCTGTGGGCAATGCCTTGGGTGTAGATGAACTGGCAGATGAACTGGCTTGACTATTAGCATATTGATATAATTTGTTGACATAATCATCCTCCCTCATTAGCTTGTCATTGATGACTAAAGGACTTGGAAGTCCTTTACTTTGTAAGATGTCAAATTTTCCCATAAATTCATCTATGTCTTCCTGCATATTCTGACATTTGTGTTCGATGCCTTGCATTAGACTCCTTTTAGTCAATACTTTCTTTATTTCGAGGATGGTACCAATTCTATCCTCAATGTTCAGTTATTCCAACTGATACATATTTCTGTTGTTTAGAAAGCTTATTAATCTGATAGCTTCTTCAGGCTTCCCTCCAAGTTCTTCCTTGGTTTTTTCAATGTCTTGAAGAGCAACTTTCACTAAGTCAATTTGTTCAAAAATGGTTTGAATTGATGACCAAATATCATTGGTTGATTCAATGATATTGGTCCATAATATCTTTCAAATATCAGTCAAAGGATTTTCAAATGTAAGATCTTTTTCCAGTGTTTTAACCTGTTGAGTTAAGCCTTTGTTTTTCCTCACTTCTTAGGAAAAATTGAATTTTGACACATCATACTTTTGCTCTAAAGTAATGAATTTCTCTTTTACCTTTTGTAGTTCAGTGACATGGAGCTTCATTTCCTCCATGGAATTGATCAACTCTTTTATGCTCTGACTTGAAATTCCTGCCTGTGATGTACCCGTACCTGTTATTTCTATAGTTTCAATTGTTGCCAAAGGGACATTTGGTGCTAGAGCAGTTGCTAATGTAGAAGGGACTACTATAGAAACCACTGGCACTACATTTTGAGGCTGAGAGGTTGACTCACTCTACCTGCTTTGTAGTGATTTCTCTAATTCTTTCTCTGACTCTTTTAGTTTCTCATTTAGCTTAAGGACCAAGTCCATAAGCTCTTCTTCATTCTTATTTTCAATCACTTCAGCAGTCTGTGGGTGCATGAGTGGTGGTAATTTCAACTGCTTTCTCAGTGCAGCTATATCTTCACTCTGTTTCTTTATTAGGCTCTCTGCAGCTGATGAGCCCCAGAAATGGGCTCATTCTACCTCTTATTTCAACTTAATCCACCATTTTCATTAGTTTATTGCATGTTTTTGAATATATTTATGCTAATAGAGTGAATTGGGTTAGTCATTATGCCATGTAGTCTAATATGTGCGTTATGCAGATTGTTTGGTCAATTTTGGATAATGTCAAGCAATTTATGAGCAAATGGCAGCCAAAACTTGAGGAAAATAGGGAAGAGGACTTGTAGGGGGGGTTTCTCCTTCATTTATGAACCCTTACCTCAAATTTTCCATCAGAAACTCAGAGCACAAAGGTCCACATTCCAAGGGGTAGCCGAGCAAGTAAAGAAGGACTGTTGTTTATCTCCAGTTCTGGAAAGCTGAGCTCCTTGATTTTAGGAGGACTATTGGGGGACTCCACTTGTGTAAAATGGGGGGCTTAGGGCCTCAATTTTTTTAGTTGGATTTTAGCCAGTTATTACTAGATTTTCACACTTTTGTGCAGCATTGTGTTCAACTCATTTTCGAGTTCCTTTTTTAGAACTGTGTATGTAATGTAACTTCTATTTTTTATGATGAAGATGAAACATTTTTTGAGCCAGCACTGATCTCTTTCAGAGGGCTGAATCTCTTGGGTTAGGGCCCAACCCAAGCTGCTGAGCACCTCCTACTATGTACTTATATGTTTTTGCTTCAATTCATGAGTTAATTTCTGTTGCATAGATTCATTTTACTTTGTTAGATTAGGTTGTTTTTTATGGTTAGTATAGTTTTTTTTTGTTTCAGTTGCTTAAGTTACTATAGTGATAGAATAAGATTCAAAAAGGCCAACAGCAAGCCCTAATCTCCTTTCTCCCTTCTTGGACTATGATTTGAGGTCAAGGCACTATTGTTGCCACCAAAAACACAGTTTTTTCTCTTCCATGCAACTGTTGGTGTGATAACTTGATTTGGAAAAGTTGATATTGGTTCAAATTCAGTTGCTTAGATAATTTCATTTAATTTTCCTGTAGATCTCTCTACATGTCTTTTTTTTCATTGGTCACTGTTCATTGTTTTCTGTTTGTAGGTCAGAAATTAGGTCAAGCTAGACAAAGTTTTATTTTCATGGTATAGTTAGTTCTTTCTTTGGCCAATTTTGATAAGTAAATGTGTAGATATATTTTAGGACATCTCAGCTCACCATACATCCATAGAACAGCTTGCACTAGCCCATTTATCATAGATTTCCCAACTCATTCGCAACATTTCGCCAATTTGCCCTAATTTCTGCATTTTTCCCATAAAGCTTCTTTCTTTCCATTTGAACAAATCCAACCATCACGTTCATTCTTAAACTTCCTGGACACACTCCAGACACCTCAACACCTTCATCTAGCCTTTAGTAACCCTTTCCCATAATTTTTCTGCCTTCAAAACTCCAAAAATAGATCTCATCCTCCTCCTGTAGATCCCCCTGTAGATCCTCTTATAGATCCCCTGCAGCCTCCTGTAGAATTTTTTGTGAGTGATTTTTTGAAGTCTAATCGCTATGAAAGTCTTCAGAAGGGTACTAGCGACTTCTTAGGACCTCTCCAAACCTTCCTCCACGTCTGCAACAACCAACTCCATCTTCTTTTGCCACCAAATCACAACCAGATAAATCACAAGCATAATAATTTCACATAAAAACACTCAAAAGCACAAAAAGATGTTTTCTTCTCATTTCTTTTTGGAAGTAGATTGAATAAATGCAATTTACCTTTTCGGTAGTCAGTGGCACTTATTTCTTTAGTTTTCATTTATTTTCTTGCAAAAGTAGGGTTAATAGGTAAATTTGGGTTTGATCGGGTTTGTTAGGGTTTGCATTACATTTCAGTTCTCCTTTTCTTTCTGCAAATAAAATAGCCCCTGTAGAGTTAGTTCTCTTACAGTTCAAGCTTTTTCTAAAAACTCATAGAAGTTGGCTTAAGCTCCTAGTGAACTTGCGCCAGCTGATCAAGTGACAGCTTGCAGTAAGAGCTAGTACTTGTGCATACAGCACCGTCGCTTCCAAGTTTTTTTATGAATTACCGGGTTGATAAAAGTAAAGAAGGAAGTCTAAGAAGTGGCAGCATTATTGCTACAATACTGGAGCTCACCATTATTTTTGGTGCTGTTGCCGAGGAAGCATCAGAGTATTTTGTGATTACTGATTTTCTTCTATTTTCTACTGCAACATTATGCTAAGTAGTTTATTTCAGCAAAAGTATAGTTGTTTCATTTCAATTCTGCAATTTCATTTCAACAAGCGTAGATTAAGCATTCCCTGCTTTCATTTCCATTCTACAATTTCCATTTCAACAAGAGTATATTAGTTATTTCCTACTTTCATTTCAATTCTGCAATTTCCATTTCAGCAAGAGTAGATTAGTCATTTCCTCCTTTCATTTCAATTCTGCAATTTCCATTCCAACAAAGTAGATTAGTCATTTCATTACTTTCATCTCAATTCTGCAATTTTATTTTAGCAAGTTCATTTCAGTAGTTGCAATTTGTTGTTCAATCCATTTCAGTTTTGCAGGTACAAGTAGAAATAAATAAATAAATAAATAAAAATATTTCCTTTCATGCCTCGTAGGAACAAAGACAATTCAGGAAAATTCATACCCAACACCCCCACCACATCACTAAGTCACCCTTCTCTCTTCTTTGGTGGCAGTGATCCAGAAGAACCTATAGGTGAACCCCAAGATATATACAAAGATTCTATAGCAGAAGAAGAGCAAGAAACCATTCCTCCTGAGACCATGGCTGAAAATAGAAACGTTAGAGGAAATGGAAAAAGAATAGAGGGTGCCTTTTCTATCCAATAGACCAATGGGGACACTAAAATGAAAAACATAAGTCCTTCAGCCTTACCTCACTTCCATGGATTGACTACCGAAGATCTTGATACCTTCTTATTTGAATTTGTTGTTCTCTGTCGAACCTATGACTATGCAAAAGATGAGCAGAAGTTGGAATTGTTTCCTTCTACCCTCAAGGATGTAGCATTGCGCTAGTTCATGGGGTTTCCTAGAAACAACATCACAACTTGGGCTCAGATGTAGCAAGCCTTTAGCAGCAAATATCGAGACTACTGTAGATCAAAAGGATACCAAGGAAGAGATCTTCTGAACAACCATGGGAAGTGATGAATCCTTAGAAGACTATGAAGAGAGGTTTGAGCTCAGTTATAAAAGGGTCAGGTGCACACTTGACCCCAAATCTCTGAAGTTGGTCCTACTCAGAGGGGTCCTTGATGACCTTCTAGATACCCTCCATTTTCTAGTTGGGGGAGACATCTACCAACTACCTTATGATGACATAAAGACTATGTTTAGAAACCATTCTAGGGCAACCAGAAAGAGAGGTCGGGAAAGTCAACACTTAGCTAGTACATCCTCATCCATTTCATCTCTTAGAAGTGAATTTGAGAGTTGGCTAGAAGATTTCAAGAGCGAGATGAGGCAGACTCTTGCCATGCAGCAAATGGATACTTTGCATATCAAAAGGAAACAAGAGGAATTCGAGAGGGCTTTGGCCATCTTTTGTCCTAGGTGAACTAGAAGCATCCTTGGAATGAATGTCCATTTAACTCTATAAAACTGTGTTCAGTCTGTGAAGAAGACCATTCTACAAATCAATGCCCTCCCTTGCCCGGACTTAAAGCTACATATCAGGGGGTCGAAGAAGCCACTGAACCACTCTATTTCATGAATCAAAGGAGGCCACATGGGCCTAGACCTTACTAGTAGGGAATGCAAGGGACATCCCAGACCTATTACCACCCCAACCAAGCCACTTCCATGCCTTCTTGGGGTCCCCCTACTCATCCTTCCTGGTCCACACCTCCTCCTTGGTCATATCCATCTTAATACCATGATCAACTGGTTTCTCATTGTTATAGACATATTTGGGCACTGCAACCCCAATCACATATGTCCATAAACCAAGGGCTTCTAAGTCCCTAAAAGTGTTATTTCATACCCTAAAGGAACAAGGTCAGCTGATTACATCATCTCCCAGAATTTATCCATGAAAAACTACTCAGAACTGGTCAAAACTGGATCATCTCACTTGCTCCATGGTTAGGGTGCAATACATCGCACCTACTACATATGGGAGATGTGATGCATATTAAAAATTCCTTCTACAAGGTGCAATGAGTGAGAATAGACAAGTGGCAGAGACAGTTTTCTAAGTGGATGATCAAGGAATCTTCTAGAAACTTCTCATATGACACTTGCCTCTCAGAATTCGCCCAGGGATGAGTAAGAGATCAATGAAATCTCCAAGTGGAGCCAAGAATTATTAGTGGAATGACACTAATCAAAAACCCAGAGCTAACTCACACCTCTGCAAATATCTATATATGGATCCCTCATCCCAAAGATCCAGAGGTTGGAGTCTGGAATCTTGTATCTTGCAGGAAGTGTTGTTGGTTTCCTGGTGCAATATCATAGTGTTGGGTGATCTAACCTTTTCATGAGGTGAAGAAGGGCTTTCATGCTAGGAGGATGATGTTGGGTCAGATCAATGGGTTGTAATCCTCTCTTCTAACCTCTATATCAATAAATCTATTCGAGTTTTCCTCCACATTCTTGTATGTTAGCTGATATATGCATGTATGTGGTCAATATATATCTGGTCCTATATTGTTTATGACTGTAGATCTCTGCACTTTGAAGGTATTATGTTGCTTTGACTTTACAGGTGCTCTTCGAAGCGGAGTGGTTAAGGGAAGAGCGGCAAACATCTGTCAAAGAGGAGAAGGAACAAGCGGAAAACCAAGCGAAAGATCGAGGTTGGTATTCTTTCCTCCTCTCCTATCTACTTCTCGTAAAGGAAATTGAAAGTAACTTTAATCTATTTGTTTCTAAGATAGATACCCGTCTTAGTGGGACTAACAACTTTGCATAGACACTAGATTTTCCGATAACAAAATGGCGACTCTGCTGGGGAGCGACTAGTTTGTTTGCTTGTCTATATTTGTTTACTTTATAAACTTATAGACGAAGCTTGAAGTCAATCCAAATAGCCTTCGAACTGCATTTGCTATGCAAGTGAAAAGTAGATCAATTTTGCTTTAGTCTATCTCTGGGTTTTGTTTATAAACTGAACAATTGATTTGCAAACATCCTAATTTCCCTAGTGGTGTCTCAAGTAGCCCCATTAAATCAACCCCTGTGATTTGCATTTACTGACTATCATTTGCTCGGCCTAAATCCCTGAACTAAGCTACAAATTGTGACTTGGAACGAAGTTGAAGTCTCGTCCCTGGACCATCGCACCTTCTCCTCTTAGGAATCTGGATGCATCGCACCTCCCATGTGCAGTAAGTGAGATGCATCGCACTTTCCCTGTGTTACAGGTGCAATGATCAGATGAGACCACTTCTGCTTCCAGATTTTGGTTTCTTGTTCACTCTCTTCAGCTTTATTCAGGAGTTTTGTTGTATGTGATCAGTATACCTCTATGGAAATTCCTTTCCTTTGCATGATTCAGCCTCCATAGTACAAAGAACTGTAAATGTTTTTTATGTATTGTTCGCCATTTACAGTCCTCTTTTACAAAGAAGTAGCGTAATCAAGTTGTCGAATTTTGATTTGAAAGTGTCACAAGTGTCATTTTTAGCCAAAGAAAAGAATTCTATTGTTCTTTATGGTCAATTACACTGTTACTCTTGTATCTGATTTGAATTAGTAGTGTTTCAAGTGTCGAAACCAATTTTCAATTCAAAATTGCAAAGTGTCGTCATTATCTTCCTTTCGTTTTTTGAAAAGAAAATCATTAATACTGTCGCTTGAAACAATTCAAATTTGTACTTAGCATTCTTTTTTTCATTCACACATTAAGAAAGGGAAAGAAAATAGACGCAGGTGCATTTGCATTTAGACTGCTTGTTGATTTTGATTTAGGACAGTGCATCTAGTGTGTGCTCTCTGCTCTTTGTTGAAAAAAATCTCACTTCTCTTTCCTTAGTAGCTAGGATTTTCATTGCAAAAAGAAGATCAAACGATTGTTTATCATCTTAGATTGCATTTTAGGAATTGTATATCTAAAACACACGGTGAACCTAAAAGGAAAACTTCTTAAGAAAGATCAACTGTAAAATAAATTCAATGAACATAAAAATGCTTTGGAACCTAACACACAACATTTAGAAGTCTAGGCTAGAGATGTATTTCGGCGTCGTAAAGCCTGGTAACTATCGCTTTCGTTGTAGGTTGGGTGATTCCTCCTCTTTGAGACGACAAGTTCTAGTACGGACTTGTGCTCCCACGTACCATTGAGTATATATTGGGAGACCACAATAGGCTACATCCTTTATCCTTAGGAAGTCACGTCTGCCGCTCTATCGATTGCAATGCACTGAGCACAACATTCGGGAATATTGACTACCGTACTGTTATCACTCAGGTTTTCCTAGAAGTTGTGTAAGAGGAAAGTATACCCAAGGTAACCACAAACCAACCTTTTAG
>APFE031333106.1:0-35621 GCA_000404065.3 Pinus taeda
AAATACAATTTGTTGCAAGTGATTGTCACTACCAATGAATAAGGTATGGGTTTTAGAAACAGTGGTCAAATTTTGGGAAGTGGACTTATTTTGAATCCAAACAATGATTTGAAATAGGAGGAATTATACTAATGAGAGGTTAGAAAATTATGGGTGTGTGCAAATCATAAAAGTTATGATGAATTTGCATGCCATTCTATTGGTGGGATTATGGGGTGACAAAAGGATAGGATAGTGGTAATAATAATAGTGAGTGGATTGTATAACAATGATTAAGTAAAGATATAGGAGTAAGGGCATAGGGTATAGGAAAAAAAAAGGGGATAGGAGTAAGGTCATATATACACTAAAATGAGCCCAACGGTTTATTATGTGATAGCTTTCCATGTTTCCGATGAGATGGAAAATTTAAAAGTGGATTTATTACCACAAGTTTATCTTAATGAAACATTTATGAAGTGTTACATGTTGAGATGGATGAAAATGGTTACAATAAACTCTGAACTTGGAACTATTGTGTATTGAGTTGAACCATATGAGTTCTAACATCAAGAGAGATCTATTTTTGATGTCGAAACTACTTGTTGAAACAAATATGAAACAAAAGAAATTGATGCCACTATTGAAGACCTTATGAAGTGATGAAGAGGAGAGACTAGAGTTGCTTGGACAACTCTAGACCCTTACCTTGAAGCTGATAAACTTGAATTTGTAATAAAGATTTAAATAAGCTTGTTACAAGTCATCCTATAAATGATATAAAGATTATATAACTACTAAATATAACTCTTAGTAGATTGCATGATGGTTATAATATTTCCTATAATGGATGAAACACTAGAAATATGGGTGTTGAAGCTATTCTCGGAGAATATGAGGTTGATCACATACAAAATCATCTTTGGAACATTGAAATACTATCAAGATCAGAGAGAACTAAAACATCAAATTTTGAAGCTAAAATACGCATGTCAAATATTGGAAACAAGGCTCTAAAACTTTATTCTTGGTTTATTGGAAAAATTGCACCAAGTATAAATGTTGATCACTAAAATGATTGCTAGAGATAATGAAATTATTCTATAATTCTATGCAGATGTTGAGAAAATGTATGCTAAAAAAATTTCGTGCAAGGAAATTAATTCTAGTGGAGATGAATGCTAAATATGGTGACAAGAATAACAAGAATGGTTGTCTCAAGCTCTATAATGAGAAATCCTTTCATAGTTCTAATTTATATTTTGTTGATATTGTTGTTAGGAAAAATTAGTCATAGAAAAAAAACCCTATTTTTCAAACAAACCAACTTGTTTAGCTTACAATGAGTAGCTTTTTTTGTTTGAAAAGAACTTAGGGAATATTTTCCAACTAGTTTTCTAGTTTCCAGCGAAATTCCTATTCAACTGTGCCAAAGAACTAGGTTTCACAGTTGAACATTTATTCTATCTTTACTTTTTTATTGATTTCCCCCCCTTTTTCCTTTACATATTTTTATAAGGAAAGAAGAAATAAATCAAGGTGAGGTTGTAGTACATTGTGAATCCTCCCTACTCACTACTCTATCTCAGATTGTTGAAAAATATGGTTAACAAATTCTTCCCAGTTAACAAAATGTTGTAGTTTCATGTTCCGGATTGCCCACAGTTTCAAATTCATTCTGTTGACGTTTCAAACCCCAAAGGGGGTCCATCATCAGGACAAATAAGAAAGATAAGATGAATGAAAAGATTATTTTAGAGAAAGAGCTGAGCGCCTGGGTATAAATAAACAAAAGAGCCCTAATATAAGAGCCGACACATGATTATAACTTAATTTTTATCATTCTTTTACTTATATTTATATTAATATTTATCATTATTTATTTTATATTAAATCAATCCTTTAATTTGCTTAATTGACCCTATTATTTTTTTAGGTTTATTTATTTGAAATATTAATTTTATAAAATTTATTAAATTAAAAATTTTTTAAAATATTTTATTTTTAATAATTATGCTTATATTTATATTTATTAAAATTAGAATTCCATGAAATTTTTTATTTATTTATTGAAACCTTAACTATTTTATTTCATATCAGATTTTTAATTATATTAAGACTAACATAATTAATTATTTTAATTAGAATTTGAACCTTAGATTTTAATAAAAAATTAAAATTATTATTCCTTTTGAATTTTATTAATTAGAAAACCATAATGATTTTAAATCAAAACCCTAAATATTTATTTGCTTTTATTATTTTTAAGATGATAATCACAACATTTATATATGATGATTAAATCATAATTATTATTATATTTATTATTTAATTTTTATTATTATTCTATTATTAATTAATTATTTTAATTTTTTATAATTTATTTATAATAGAATTTATAATAGAATTTATTTTATTTTAAATTTTATTTTTATTATTAATTTTTATTTTTAAATTTTATTTTTAGTATTAATTCTATTATTAATTTATTTATAATAGAAATTATTTATTATCTTTATTATTATTTTTATTTTTATTTAAATTTTATTATTAATTTTATTTATTTAAGCCATTAATTTAATTTAATTTAATTAATATAATTAATTAAATTAAATTAAATTAATTTGTATTGATTGATTGATTAATTAATTAATAAACCAAACCTTCCGAATGGTATGTCCTTTCGATCTTCGTCTTCATGCTTCCGAGGGTCTTGAGGGGTTAATCTGTCTAATCAGGGGGAACCAGTTTCCACTGATTTCACTGCCATTGTCCCTGTTGAGGTTCTGCGGAAATTTCATAATTTCGATGGCTTCTCTGATTTTTCTTTTGTGATAATTGTCCTCCCTTGCAATTACCCTGGCGTCTTCCAAACACATATGATGTTTGGTCTTGGATGAGTGCTCTGCAAGGGCTGATGTACAGGATCTTTCATTCTTTATGTCAGCCGCGTGTTCTTTAAGCCTAGTTTTCAGAGATCGACCTGTTTCCCCGATATAACTCCTACGACATGAGCAATCAATCTTGTACACTCCCTTGAGTTGTTGACGATCAATGTTATCCTTAAATGACCTCATCATCTGCCTTATCGTTCCACATGTTGTAAATTGAGTGTCTATGTTTCTCCTTTTTAATATTTTTGTGATTTTGTCGGTAACCCCCTGGATGAATGGAAGGTAAACCCTCCCTTGTTTTTCTCTCTTGTCTTCAGGGTTGCGCTTCAAGAGGGCCCTGTCTTGAGCCCTTCTTATAGCCTTCTTGATGCTCCACTCCTTGTATCCAGTGCTCTTGAAGACAAAGGTTAAGTGCTCAATCTCCTCCTTCAGGTGATCAATGTCAGAAATCCTGAAAGCTCTAACAGCCAGGTGTTTAGAACGCCAGATTTATGGGAGGGATGATGGTAAGAGTCAGCATGAAGATAGCTATCAGTGTGAGTTTTCTTCCTATAGACCTGGTGTCCCAAGGTACCATCCTCCCTTCTACTGATCAGGATATCTAGAAAGGGGATCTTACCATTCTCTTCAAGCTCCATAGTAAATTTGATTTCAGAGGATAAAGAGTTAAGATGATTGAAGAATTTCTCAAGCTCTGTTCTACCGTGGGTCCAATTCAGGTTGGTGTCATTGACAAATCTTTTCCACCAAGCTGGTTTCAAGTGGAATGAGTCAAGGGCTTTCTTTTCAAAGTACTCCATGTATAGGTTGGCGACAATAGGTGAGAGCGGGGAACCCATGGCAACTCCAGAAATTTGTTCATAATAGTGATCTTGAAAACTGAAGAAAGTGGACCTTAAACATATTTCTGCAAGCTTCTCTGTTTGAGGATCAGTGGCCATCTTTATAACATGCACAGCTTCATCAAGGGGAATCTTTGTAAACAAAGATACGACATCAAAGCTTACTAGAATATCGTCTTTATCCACCCTTTTATCCTTAATAAGATTAACGAAGTCTGTTGAGTCTTTTATGAAGGAGTCCGTGTTACCGACCAGAGGTTTTAGGATCTTAGCTACATACTTAGCTAATTCATAAGTAGGGGAACCAATGGTGTTAACAATTGGTCTGAGAGGGACTCCTTCCTTATGGATTTTTGGTAATCCATAGATTCTGGGAATAACCTCACAAGAGGGAATCAACCTCTTTTTTATTTTATCTTCCAGGTTGGTTTCCATGATGGCTTTCTTGACCTGCTTTATCACCTTGGGAATGGGGTTAGATTTGACCTTTCTATAACTGCCACAACTCAAATGCTCATTCATTTTATGAATGTAATCTTCCTTGTTTAACACAACCGTGGCTCTACCTTTATCAGCTTTAAGGACCACTATTTTCTCATTATTACGGAGAGATTTCAGAGCTTCATGCCCTTCCTTATTAAGGTTACTCCTTGGGCGTTTAGACCTCAACAAAGCTAGGGAACATTCTTGTCTTAATATTTCTCTGTCGTTTGATGAAAGACCTTTAGTCCCATTCTCAATGTTGCAGATGATGCTTTCAAAAGGGATATTTTTGGGTGAGACTGCAAATCCCAAACCCTTGCTCAAGATTCTGATTTCTTCAGGATTGAGATTTATAGATGAGATATTCACAACCCTTTTATCATGTGTATTTGGAAAGGGGTTCTCAACTTTATCATTGCTGTGATTATTCTTGGAAGCATTATGATTATTAATAATCATACCATGGTTAGAATTATTTTCTGCATTGAAATTTTCAGTTTGGTTTTTGTACTTATTCTTAGCATTGTTATTGTCAATGTTGTGCTTCATGCTATAATTGTTTATATCCTCATTACCCATTATTCCATCAGCATAACCCACGCTATTAACCATTAACGAATCCGCATTACCCATTATATTCTTCATAACACTCCCCACGTTAATTATTGATGCATCCATGATATTCTTCTTTTCAGCATTTACGTTGTTGGAAGAGATAACACTATCAACGCAGGGGGAACTGAGATCATTGCTGGTTCTAACGCTGGTTATGAGTTCTACGCTGTTCATTATGCTGATAACAGCTCTCTTATCCGCATTACCATCTCCATTGCTCATTAAATGATCATTCATTATCACATTCTTATTATTGCATACGCTATTAATTACTGAAGTGTTAACGCTGTAGGGCTCCACGCTGTTTTCTGAGTGTTCTACACTATTCATTATGCTGACAGCATCTCTTTTATCCGCATTACCATCTCCCTCATTCATTAAATTATCATTACCTATCCCATTCTTATAATTGCAAACGTTATTCATTACTGAAGGGTTAACACTGTCAGCACAGGGCTCCACGCTGTTTCTTGAGTCTACGTTGGTAATCCTGTGCACGTTGATATCCAAATTCTCATTTTGTTTAACTGCTTTATTCTTTAGATCCCGGGACAGCACAGGACAAGTCTTTTCCATGGTAACATTACTGCTGTTGTTGAAACCCATAGCGTTGTTTTTGAAACCCATAGTGTTGGTATAATTTTAACTTATGCACATTAACCAATAACAAATTCTTCCTAGTTAATAGAATGTTGATATAATTTTAACTGATGCACATTAACCAAGAAAGAGGTCCCTTTCCCATCAATGCTATCGATTCCCACAAAATCATCATCAAATACATTCTTGTCCTCATATGAGCCTAAATAGCATGTGGTAAACCTTCCCTTAAAATTCTTAAATTTGGAGTAAAAAAGCAGAGCCCAATCACCTAATTTGAATTGATTTTTCTAAAGAAAGTAGTCATGCAATTTACTTATATTTTTGCTATACAAGGGTAGTTTGTTGAATGTCATCTTGATGCATCTTTTCCAACTCATTTAGCTAAGCTATTCTTTGTTGTTGTGCATATGAGAGATCCATACCTAGCTAAACTACAGTTTTAAAATTGTTCACCTGAAATTCTATTAAAAGAAGAACATATTTTCCATATGCTGCTTCATATGGTGTAAACTCGATCATATTACTCCATATGGCCTTATATGTTTGAAGTTCCTCGAGCAGTTGACATGCCCAACCCTTAAGGTGTAGCTGCATTAGTTTGGTCGTAATTGATTCGAGGACCTTATTAGTGGACTCCACTTGCCTGTTGACCTATGGATGGTATGGAGAATATTTCTAGTGCTTAATTTGATATTTCTTAGTAATGGATTGCATCATATTTGATGTGAATTACACTCCTTGATATGTTAAAATTTATCCTGGCACACCAAAACAGGTGAAAATATCCTCAATTAGAAAATCTACAACTGCTTGTTCAGTAGCACGAAAACGATATTTAGCCTCTACCCATTTAGTAACATAATCAATACAAACCAAAAAATATATTTTCTTCTTTGATGTCAGAACAATAGGCCCTAAACAATATAGAGCTCGTTTTTTAAAAGGCACAATGAGTACCTATGGCTATAGGGGCATCTCATTGGATTGTACTATGCATCCCATATGTTCACAGTTGTCACTACTTTGAACACACTTTTTGGCATATCTAAATAGAGTGGACTAATAATACCCCAAATAAAGGAATTTGTAGGCAATTATATTGTTAGAAAAGTGCCACAAGGTTCATCATGGCAGTATTTTAATATGTCAAGCGTCGCATTTTCACATACACACCTTCTTAAAATCAATCTAGAGCCTTTCTGGAAGATTCCTCCTCCAATCCATGAAAATTATGGAGGCACTGATTTTCATGATCCTTTGTTTTTCCTTGGGTGAAAGATGTTGTGGCAATTTCCCTATATCCAAATAGTTAGTCACATCTAAAAACCAAGGAGATTTGATAGATACAACATACAAATGGTCATCAAGAAATTACTCATCGACATGAGTTTATTATCCTTCATGATGAATCCTAGAGACAAAATATGCTACTAGATTTTCCCTCCCAGGTCTATCTACAATAGTAATATTAAATTGTTGCAACAATAAAAGTATCATAGTTATTCTACCATTAGTTATAGGTTTTTTCATTAGGCATCTAATAGTGGAATGATCAGTATGGATAAAAACCTCATACCCATTGATGTAATGTCTAAATTTATTAATTGCATGAATAATTGTTAAGAATTCATTTTCTATTATTGTATAGTTTAATTCAATAGGTGTTAAGTTCTTAGTAAATTATGTAAGATGATTGGTTTTATTGTTGTCCCAACACTAATCCAAGGGTTATTTTCAAGGAATATGTTGAGATATGGAATAGAAGAGACCATTTTGGTCCCCTCCAAATAGATTCCTTGGTAACCCTCTCTTTTAGTGCCTCAAAATCATTTTAACAATGCTCATCCCGAGGAAATTCGGTATCTTTAGTAAGAAATTTGAATATGTAGAAATTTATCTATAGATCAGCTACCTCTAATACCATGTAGAAATTCTCACTGTAGATCCCCTGATAATGCAATGTACAAAAGCAAAATACTTGATCTACTTCTACTATCAAACTTTGCAGAAGCTTAATCAATTTGAGCAAGATCAATCAGAACACATATAATAGAGAAGAAGAAATCATACACATGAAACACAGAAGAGTACTCTGGGGAAAGCCTTAGCTAAAAACCCCGCTATCTGTATTATCATACAATTGGAAATATCTCAATATTACACAAAGCTTTAGCTCACAAGCTATCCAACTCTCAGTACAATCCCTCACTGCTGCTCATAGATAGAATAGACAACACATGTGCCTTCCTTCAGTCCTCCAAGCCTCCTATTTCCTTGCTTAGTTTCTCTTGGGTCCTCCAGCTGCAACCTGTGTGATTCTCACCTCACACACAACACTGACCTCTGAAATAACTGCGCAATTCTGAAGGAGTTCATTCCTTCTGCATGGATGAGTTTCCTTTATAGGAAAATTCCTCCAATTGATAGTACAATGTCCCTATCTTTAATCTCAACTGGGTCTTTTTCTGAACTGACATGCATGAGTTATTTATGAGAGAATATTCAGTTATCTGGAGAACACTAGTTACATGCATGCATGCATTAACTGACTGAACTCGCAATCAGTTCACAAACTATTTGGAACTAATCTAACTGGACTTAACTCAGTTAACTGAGCTAACTAATTACAACTCAAATACAACTCACCCTTATCTCCTTAATTAAGGGATAACTTGCTCAATCAAAGGGATAATTGTTGCATGACTTCACAAAGACTTCATGTTTGAATTTCTCCAACTAATTAACTCAAGGTGGATTAATTAATTATTTTTCAAACATCTAGTGAGACTAAATTTGAATTTTAATTCAAGGACAAATTAAAATTGGAATATATTGTGAAATGATATCTATAACAATTCTATTTTTAGGATTTCTTGTTGCTATTTTCAACACTCCCTCTCAACAAGAAAGGAATTCAACTTGATCCCGATCCTAAACCTTTGGAATGTTTTTCATGTAACACTTCTCTCAAGTGTTGTTGCTCCAACAACTCCAAAAACAAAAAAAAAAAATATCCAACTTGAATCAGAATAATGCCTATGTCATCAAAGTCTATGACTGTTATTACCTCTGTCGACTGAAAACTATGTACCTCTATGCTCTTTAGTATCTGACTGCTCTAGCCTCTGTCACTTTGATCTCTGACTGCATCAATCACACTGATTCCTCCTGTTGCATCCGTGCTACTGCTGCTCCTATCTCCCAGCATTGCATTCGCACTGCACCTCCTCTCATCAAGTTGCATCATGCTGCCCATTGTTGCACTACAACTCAGTTACTGAGAAGTAAGTAACTGATCTCCCAATTTACCTCCCTGTTTGGGCTAGAAACACCCTCTGATGTTGAAACTCCCTCTGTTGCTAACAAGTTCTCCCTCTCTAACCTTTGCGCTTCTAAAAAAACCCCCTGCATATCGCACCATTGCACACCTCTTTGTGCAATCCTACACTGGTGCAACACTCCTATGCCTCTCACGTTGTTGCAGCCTACTAGCTCTGCACTGTCTTGGGGCTCTTGCACTATAGCTCCTCTCATCAAGTTGCATCGTGTTGCCTACTGCTGCACTGCAACTCAGTTACTAAGAAGTAAGTAACTAATCTCCCAACTGACCTCCCTGTTGATCCTGAAGCTCCCTCTGCCACTCCATCCACATTCGTCTCTACCCACTCATCCAGTCTTGCTACTCCTCGTTGGGGCTCCCGTAGCAAGGTCTAATTAAAGAGGTTGGGTACCTCAAGGATCCTACGCCTATTTCAACCTTCTTGGGACTATCACTTCACATCACCCCACCTCCCTCTTGGAGGTATGGCTGCATGTGATCCCTCTGCCCACTTGGTTCAAAATTCCCCCCTACTAGAGGTCTCTGCATGCGTGGATGCCTCCACTTGTTCTCCTCTCGGCTTCTCTAGTTGTGGCTGCTCCATAACCTCTTGAAGTTGCTTCACCAATTGTGGCTCCTCCACAATTGTTTGAGACTTCTTATGGAATTGCATGTTGAGAGGTAATGTACTCTCCCTCTCAACCACCAAGTCTCCAAAATTTTCCTTGCTCCTCAAGGCTTTGCATGCATCTTGAACCTCAAGAGCATACAGGTTCTTGACTCGTGAACCGATTTGCTTCACCTGTCTCGTGGTGATGTGTCTAAGGAAAACCTTTCGCTTACTGAAGACAACATCACAGCCTTTGTCCTCCAACATCGTGATCGATACCTAGTTCTTCTTCAGTCTTGGCACATACTTCACATCTTGCAAGGTGATGCGAGCTCCATGTTCCCTCTAAAAAGAAACCGTTCCCACTCCTGAAACACTATACTTTTCATCATTACCCATCTCTATGCACATCTGGAGGTCTTTTTCCTCCAAGGTACTGAACAAACTATTATCAACAGTCATGTGGAATGAGGCTCCACTGTCAAGAAATGAACCACAACCCATCATCAATGAAACCATGCATGCGATGAGGGTAAAATCCAATTCGAATTGAGAGGCCAATGCCTCACCTTCAGATCCTTCCAAGGATCCCTTCTTGGATTTCTTCAATGGGCAATTAGTTGCATAATGGCCCACCTCATGACAAATAAAGCATCACACTTTAGATTTGTCAATCTTCTTCCCACCATGCGAAGAACTTGATTTGGAATGAGAATCCTTCTCCTTCACTTTCCTTGCCTTACTGGCTAAGGCTATATTTTTTCCATCCTCCTTAGATGAAGAACCATCTTTGGTGCTCCTCCTTATCTCCTCCTGCATCAAATCCGACCACAATCATTCCCAATCTGGCAGTTTCTCTCTTCCATTCACTAAGTCCTCGTAGCTATGCCAGCTCTTAGGAAGACTAAGGAGAGCAAGACTCACCATGTCATCATCAGCTGTCATGATTCCTACACTTCCAAGATCATCTCTGTAGGTGGTGACCTTGTTCAGATATGTAGAGATTGTATCGCCTTTTTCACACTTGATTTTCCGAAGCTTGTCCTTCAGCACCAACTTCCTCTAGTCATTGTTGTCCTTATATAGATCCTTCAATGTCTTCCACATTGAAAATGGTGTCTTCTTCCCATGGAGACTCGAGACAATGTGGTCTCGAACTCCCTCTAGAAGAATCCTCCTCGCTCTCGCCACACATTTCTTTCATTTCGCCAATTCTTGGGCATTAGCTGCTGCTGGCTTGGGGACTTCTTGATCAATGAAGTCCTTCAAAATGTTGTCCTCTAATGTTGCTTCCATGCAATCCTTCCAGGTTATGTAATTCGAGCTGCCATCCAGGGCATACTCAATTCTCAAGCCATTATACGCCATTGGTGAACTTTGAGATGTGATAATAAATCGATTTTGTACCTACAATCAAAAACTTAAAACTTCGAACTTCTCCCTTCTTTGTATATTGTTCTCTGCTTTGATCAGCTTTGCGCTGATACCATGTAGAAATTTCTCTATAGATCAGCTACCTCTGATACCATGTAGAAATTATCACTGTAGATCACCTGATAATGCAATGTACTAAAGCAAAATACTTGATCTACTTCTACTATCAAAATTTGCAGAAGCCTAATCAATTTGAGCAATATCAATCGAAACACATATAACAGAGAAGAAGAAATCATACACATGAAACACAGAAGAATACTTTGGGGAAAGTGTCAGCTAAAAACCCCGCTATCTGTATTATCATAAAAGTGGAAATATCTTAGGATTACACAAAGCTTTAGCTCACAAGCTATCCAACTCTCAGTACAATGCCTCACTGCTACTCATAGATAGAATAGACAACACCTATGCCTTCCTTCAGTCCTCCAAGCCTCCTATTTCCTTGCGCAATTTCTCCTGGGTCCTCCAGATGCAACTTGTGTGATTCTCACCTCACACACAACACTGACCTTTGAATTAACTGCGCAATCCTAAAGGAGTTCATTCCTTCTACATGGATGAGTTTCCTTTATAGGAAAATTCCTCCAACTGATAGTACAATGTCCCTGTCTTTAATCTCAACTGGGTCTTTGTTTGAACTGACATGCATGAGTTATTTATGACAAAATATTCAGTTATCTGGAAAACACTAGTTGCATGCATGCATGCATTAATTGACTGAACTCACAATTAGTGCCACAAACTGTTTGGAACTAATCTAACTAGACTTAGCTTGGTTAACTGAGCTAACTTATTACGACTCAAATACAACTCATCCTTATCTCCTTATCTCCTTAATTAAGGGATAACTTTCTCAATCAAAGGGATAACTGTTGCATGACTTCACAAAGACTTCATGTTTGAAATTCTCCAACTAATTAACTCAAGATGAATTAAATAATTATTTTTCAAACAACTGGTGAGACTAAATTCGAATTTTAATTCAAGGACAAATTAAAATTGGAATATATCCTAAAATGCTATCTATAGAAATGTTATTTTTAGCATTTCTATTTTTATCATTTCTTGTTTCTATTTTCAACAAAATAAAGGAGCATTTATTCTTATGAAATCCTCTATGAACCATATATAATAGCCAACATGACTTAGGCAACTTCCTACATCTTTTGAAGAGCTTGGAACTAGGAGTTTTAATATGACTGAATATTTGTTGGATCAACTTGAATTCTTGCACAAGATATAAGTTGATCAAGAAAAATTCTTTCAGTTTGCATCATATGACATTTAACATCACTTAATGCAAGGTTAGTCTCTTTACATATTATCAAAACTTTCTTTAAATTCTCTAATTCCTCTTGGAAAGAATCATCATACATAGTAAATTCCTCCATATAGATTTCCACACAACCATGGATCAAATAAGAAAAGATGGCTAATACAACTCTTTTGGAAAATAGCAAGGGCATTACATAGCCAATATAGAAGAGATGTTGCTAATGTATAATTGAATTTAAATATATGAATTTTAACCACATTTTCGTAAAGGGTTGGTTGTGATGTATGATGTAATTTGTTCAAATATTAATTTATTTCAAAACATCAGAGTGCGATAAGGTATATTAACAATTCAAATATTATGAAATAATTCAAATCATTTAAATAATTTAAGCAATCATTTTTACACATCAACAATATATGGTGTAGTCATTTTGGTGCAATATCATTTATCATAATAGTTGTTGTGGTTTTGGAATAAGGGAAAAAAATTATTTACTTATCTACATTGTAACGAGAACATGTGTTCAAGGTATTTCATTGACGTGCATAAGTGTATTTATGAAGGAAATACAAGGACTTTACATGCAAGACATTATTTTCATATAATGAAGAAAGCTTTTAATAGTCAAGTTGAGGAAATACCCCTTCCTCATAGCATCACAACAACATATTGGGAAAAAATATTAAAGAAGGAAAGGACAACATTTAGTAGGAAATGTTCAATGGTGATGTTAAAACTCTGACCCATCTAGATAACATCAAAAATCTTCAAGATTGCATGCCGAAAGGAATTAATAGTGGTTCCAAATTTTGTGATCTCTCATATTTGGAAGAACTATTAGTAGCATATTTATTGGATCCAATGCATCTATTTAATAATGCTATAATTCGCTTTAGAGACATATTACTTCCCCTAAGAAAGCTACTGTAAAATATTTGGTCATATAAGAAACAAAGAAATATTTACAAGATAAAGAAACAATGAATGCAAATGGACAATCAATGTATCCCAATGCACATAGATAATAGTTTGGTTAAACATTTATAAATGAGTCATTAAGTGTAAGTATTAGCTTATTGATGAATGGAGTGAATCCATTCTCTTTCTAGTGAATGTATTCCATTTTGTCCATTCTATTAATAAATCATAATATCTCTCCTTGAATTCTTGTGAAGAAAGAGCACTTGATGTTGAGTCTTATTATTCTTGGAAAACATTAAATCAATGACATGTATGTTTATTTGGAACCATTCATAGAGGATATGTTGCTAATGTGGAATGGAATTCAAATATATGATATTTAACTACCTTCTCTTAAAATGGCATATGTGATGTATGATTTAATTTTTGGACTATCTAATTCTTTCAAAACATTGGAGTATGGTAAGGTATAATAACAATTTAGGTCAATTGGGGTTATCTTGGGTGGTTGGGTTAAATGGTTGTTATCTCCCCCACCCAGGTTCAATTTCCTGCAAGTGGCATGATGATTAGAAATAATGTTGTAATGGATACAAACCTGTGAATATTGTTGTATTGGTCCTCACTCTCACCCTCAGCTTGAGACAGAGGACGATTTCCCTTGGAAAACAAATATTAAAAATTCAAATCTTACAAAATAGTTCAAATCATTCAAATAATTTAACCAAACATTTTACAAATCAACAATATATGATATAGTAATATTAGTGCACTATCATTTGTCTTACTAGTTGTTATGGTTTTGGATTAAGGGAAAAAAATGCTTATCCACATTGTGACGAGGACATTTGTTCAAGGTATTTGATTGACTTACATAAGTATGTCCATGAAGGAAAATTTGGGAGGAAAGACCTCCTCCTCATAGCATCACAACAACATATTGAGAAAAAAACATCAAATATTACAAGGAAAACATTTAGGAAGAAATGTTAAATGGTGATGTTGAAACTCCCAAACATATAGATGACATCAAAATTCGTTAAGATTCCATGCCAAAAGGCATTACACTGATTCCAAATTTTGTGACCTTCCATATTAGGAAGAACTATTAGTGGAACATTTATTGGATCTAATGTATCTATTTAATAATATTGAAATTCACTTTGGAAACATGTTATGAGATAAAGAAATAATGAATGTAGATGGCCAAATAATCTATTTGAATACACTATGGACATTGTCTAAGGATGACATAGCTCTTGTCAAGAAAGTAATTTGGACAATTTAATGACCAATTGAATAAGTCTCTTTCTTGAGTGAATGATTTAGCTACCTACCACTCTAACATCCTATAAGTTGTCAAAATATAAACCACCTAGCATACCAATACACATATGAGCTACATGACCTACCTAACAAATGTAACTAACCTTTCCCATTGACCTATCCTACCTATTTAATATTCCCCACTACCTCAATCAACATTATGTTGATGTAAACAAATGTTTTGTGTTCAACTAAGGGACATTTCTCAAAGCTAAGGTACAATTAGCTTCTCTTTATTTGAGATAGAAATCTCCTTTGGCTTGTTAGCCTAACTACAAAAAAAAAGATTTATTGTTAAATTATTAAAATTTAAATCCTAAATATAATTCTAAATATATAATAGAATGCAATACTAATTATAAATATTGATCTAGGATTTAAGAATGAAAGATAATATGAAAATAGACGATTATTTTAGTCAATAAAAGAAAATGTATTTTTCTTGAATATTGATATTAGATATATCTAAAAAATCTTGTGTGTGTATTAATGTATGATGAATATACATGTTTTTGTTCCTCAAGTGACTACTCAACAAGGCTCGAAGACATTAACAATAAATGTCATCATGTCATTTGCATAATTGGACCTAGGGGGAGGATAACAAATTCCTCCAACCACTTGATATCCAACCCATTGGCATCAGTTTATTATAATTATATATATATATATATATTATATATATATATATATATATTATATATCCAAGTTAGACTATTTTAAAATAACCAATTATAATTTCACATTGACAAATTAGCAACTAGAAAAAACAATAATAACGAATTAAAATTGCATAAAAAAATTCTATAACAAAAGTGCATATTATTACATCCATTCTAGTATTAGAAAGCAAAGGAGTGATCCCATACAAATGTAAAAACTAAAATAAGTCTAAAAAAATGGCTAACTTCAACTTCTTAATCAATCTTGAAAGTAATCTACAATATCATGCAAAAAAATCAAACAAAAATCTCTATCTTTATGGCCTATGTTATATTTATTAAAAGAAAAATGGAAGACAAAACTCTTTAGTTCCGTAGATTGTTAATATCCTGTACTTGGATAAAGGATACTTGCTCTTTTTCTCTTCTCTATTTTTCAACATGTATATATTCCAAGATTCAAAAGTTTAATAAAGAATATCTTCTCCATTTTTCAACATGTATATATTTCCAAGATTCAAAAGTTTAATAAGGAATATCACTTTGAAAGAAGTGGTGTTACTTAAAAGGTGATTTATGTGAATTAATGTTTTGGCTTATCCTCTTATCTTAAATTTAAAGCTTGAGCAATAAAATTTTGATTTAAGTGATGTCCTTAGTAGTGTCTTCCACATAGTTATTGATAGTTCCTTCTTTGACATTTAGAAGAGATCAATTATTTGAATTTTATTCTCAAGTGCCTTAAATTTTCATATTGTGGGAAGAAATTGTCTTTACATCCAAACAATGGGAGATGGACATTATTAGCCAAATTATCTATACTTTCCACATTGTGGCATAATCAACTATTTCATACTTAACTTTTTTAAGAGCATTCTATGTTTAGTCTCTCTAGTATCTAAGACTATATTCTATCACCTATAATATTGTTTCTTTAGATGCGGGGAATTCTGAAGGAACTTCTTCATAGGAATTCCTCATTAACAAATAGTAGTTGAAACGACTCATATGAAAATTTCAAAGATTGAATATGGTTAGTAGATCAAGGAAATAAAGGTAAAAAAAAAAATCAACTAATTTGTAAATATGCTATGAAGTTTGAACCCGATTTGTTAATACATTGAAGTTTGAAATATAAAGATGAAAAAAAAAGGGTAAGGAGAGGCTTGTTCAAGAGATAAATGAACAAATAAAAACTTTTATAAAAACAAGGGACCAATTTGGAAATTGATACTTATTTTAGAGTTGAGAAGAATTGAAGTTTGATTAAAAGAAGGTTTAATCAAAATTGGGTGTTGAGGTATCAAGGAATTTCTTCTACAACCTGTTTTTGCTATTTTGAGGGAGAAATCCTTTTAGTAAACATAGCTATTTCGTATGGCCAATCAAAGTAATCTAACAACCAAGGAATGCAAAATATTAGTTTTCATTTACTAGAAGCAATTAAATGATAGCCTTTTCTATTTTGTAGGTTTACATGTAATGATAGAGTGGTTGAAAATAGGTCGAAGGTAATCAACTTATCTGGCAAACGCTATATGTTGTACAAATCCATTCAAGGGTGAAGGTATATGTATGCATGCAAGTTTCACAAACTCAAAATATGGTTATTATTAACAAGGAGGACACTTACTAACCTAGGGTATCTCTCAAATTCTTAATTGAAATTTCAATTACAATTTTCCTAGCCTAAGATATCTCTCAAATGCTTATTTGAAAATTAAGTTTCAATTTTCTTTTAGAACATAGTAGATTTGAGTGAAAACCAAAAAATGCACTAGTGAATATACAAAAATTATTTATCAATTCAATTAGCAAAATTTGTATTTTCAAATTAAATAAATCTGTCTCTTATCTTTCAAATTATGGGAATCATTCTTAAAAGATGAAGAAAACTAAGACTAAAATCTTACCTAGAAATCAAATCTTGTGTGCTAATGATGATGAGGACAAGGGTTGTCAAGCTTATAAATCTAGGAGTCATTGTCCAAATTAAACAATGATTGGGTGGTCAATATACAAATGTGTTGTTGTTATTGACAAGATTGTGTACAGATAATGGATTCACTTAATGGTGCTTCAATTATATAACATATGTTTCCATGCAATAATGATGTTGCATATGGGTGAAGGTACTTTCAAATAAATGTGAAAGATTTTGAAGATCACTAGAAGGATCTATGCACGGAATTTTATTGGTCTAACAGGTTATGGCAACCGTTTGGTATATTTTAGCACTTATTTGGACTTGGTTTGTGAAGGCGTTGACATGGATAAATGACCCAACAAAAGTTCAAGGGGTTCCCCCTAGTATGAGGTCCCAATTAGACCTCACACCATTTGGAATGAGAGACCCATCCAGATTATGGCCCAGTAACCATGATTGATTTTAGATGTTATGAAGTATTGAAGGATCGCCATGATAGAAAATGTGATAACTATATTAACAACTATCTACTTGAAAAAATGAATTTATTGTAATTGACTATATATTGAAAGAGAGATGAGGACGGGAAGAGATGAGCCAATAAACATAACAATGGTTGAATCAAGAAAACAATTAGCCAATTTTGAATGTTTAACTTGTTAGAACAAGTAAAGAGCAGTGGGTCTTTGTTCTAATCAATACTCATTGAAGAAAAAGACAATAGAGAAATGGTGATAATGTGAGAAAAGAACTATCTAGTTCACAAAATTGTATTTTAGCCAATAGCAATCAATCTCATATAATGCACACACGAATGAATATGCTCAAGATTAGTTGGAAGAAAAATCACAATATATGCCAATTCACAATTCGTACAGTGGCCTTCTCAAGCATCTCAATAATATTCATAATTAAACTCAAATACAACAACTTCAAAGATCCTTCCTTTTAAGATGCCAAATTTTACAAAATATCAGTGGTCCTTTTCATTGGGTGTTTCAAAGAATTTATAGGCTACATTAGTAACTGCCTCTTAGGACTCTTGGGCTTCCCTATGGCAGTTACAATCTCTTCATATTCTTATTTTTTTCAAAGATAATTAAGAATTATGATTTATAAAACTCCAAGAAAATGAAGTTGACAATGGCTAAAGATTATTAGGTACTTAATTGGGACCCCTAGTACTTCATGAATATAGGATAACTAGATTTGATAATACGATGATATCATCTTAATCGTTTTGGGTAACATATCTTCCATGGTGACATGTTACTCTGATGTGTGCTAGGAGAGGCTATGTACATCCTTCTTAAATGAGACCATGAAGGAATTCAAAATTATTTGTTTCTTCGAAGGTTTCACTATGTGTTTCTTGAGGTTTTCCTTGGTGAGTTTATTGGTGAAGACACTAAAAGAGAACTCTCTAACAATTGGCATCTCTTCCAATTATCTGTAAACATCTTCATCCATCCTTGCTTCTCCATGGGTCCCAATAGCTATAATTCTATTCATCATTATTAACCTTTCAGCTATGGAATAATTATGTTGATACTGAGCTACAAACCTAGAGGTTTTTTTATAGTTTTTCTTGAATCTTTAGGGCCCTATTTACAACAATGGACTTATATGTCAATTCTTCATCACTAATTCTAGGTATTTATTGTGGCCTAGGAATAATCCTTGGGCCATTTCTCTAATTGATTCACTACATTTAGTACTCATTTAAGTTGAGTACCTCTTTCCTTGGCTAATTCCCAAAGTGTATAAAAAATTTTAACCATGGATTTATAAGATTCATGCACTTAAAAAATACATGCCAATTAACCCTCCAATTTAGTTCTCTCCTACTTCAAGTTTTTTTTGTCAACCTTCAGTATCTTGACCTATTTTTCCAATTCTACTATGTGGTAATCCTTCAACTCCAGCTATTCTAGAAGGTCCTTAAACTTTCTCTTAATGACTTGAGAGAAAGATGAGTGTGTTGAGGCCATGGCCAAAGGATATTTATGGGTACTTGGTACAATGGGTCTTTCAATGTTAACAACACCAAAATTAGATGAGGGTTTGACAATGCCTTCTCCTTGTATTCCACTATCATATTCAAGGTGAGATCATACCTAAACATGCCCAAGTTAACTACCTTCTTCTTCTAGGTTGGCATAATTCCCATATTTATAACTAGTAAGTGGATTCCTATGATGATGGGGGTTGCAAAATGAATTGGGTCAATTTCCATGGAACTTGTGTGATGGTTGGCATATTTCTTTGTGCTTTTTGTTGGGCTTTATGAGCTTTTTAGCTTTGGCCTCTATTTATTGTTGTTGTCTCTTGTTTTATTCTTCCTTCCTCTACCTTTATATTTTTTCTTCATTTATCCACATCCTTTCCTCTTCTTTCTTCATGAGCTCAAGTTCTTGATCTATCCTGAGTACTTCTTGATCATGTTTTAGCTTCTTCTCTTGCGAAACTTGTGTTGTGTCCTGCTAGCCATCCTACTTCTAGGCAAGGACTTCTCTCTTAGCCTAAAATCTCTTGTTTTTCATATGGGAGGGATAAAAGCCTATTTTTAAAATGACCTCTAAGTAATTTAAATCATTTTCCTATTTTCCCTCATCATCCAAGGTTTTTTATTATTAATCCCACCTATACTTGCATGCACGTTGATCTATTTTCATGTATCATCATCACCATCACGTGTTGCTTGTCCTTACCCCAATTTCATACTTAGTCATTTTTCTAAACAATAGTGTGAAGAAATATTTTTATTAGGATTGGATAATTATATTATTTTTCATCCATCTTGATTCTTTTAGAGTAGAATAAATGGAGGAATCAACTCAAATGACCTTTTTTCCAATGGGGTCCAATTTGGAAAATTGGGGTATGAAATCTTCTAGGAGAAGTTTGAGGCATAAAATGGAACTTTTTGGTGATACAAGTTTTCCACTTTAGTGATACACCTCTATATGATATTTTACACATAGATACCTTTCCAACAGTGCAATAATCACCTCAATCATAGTTTGTGTTACTCGGAAGTTGACCTTCTTGTCTTGACCACCATAATTCGAGAGGATGCCACATCAGCCCCCATTATTCATGGAATATGGTTTAGCCACGTGATCATGATGAAGAAGACTCTATAAGAGTCCATATTGTAACTCTTGTTAAGAGTTGAGGGAGTCAAGCATAACCATTGGTAGTCTATCAGGCTATGTTATAACTAGGCCACCAAGAGGAAAAGGGGTTTTATTCTATTCGAGAGAATTTTGTTACATAGATGAGGAGAGTAGTTGAGAGTGGATAGGGGGAGAGAAAACAAAGAGGAGTTGTGCATTGTAGTATCCCGCAAGGAATTTACCTCATTTCTTTATACTTTCATCCATTTTCCATTCTTATAAAGAGAGTAGAGTGGCCTCACCTTCCAGTTGGGTTTTTTCCCGAAAGGGTTTCCTAGGTTATATCTCACATTAATTTGTGGTTTGTGAGTTTCATTTAATTTTTATCTATTTTCCACATAATCATAATTTGCATGCATACACAATAAATAGTGATTAACCAATCAAAAGATCTAAGGAGAAAATAAATTCTCATAATGTATATTTCAAATTGTAAGCTTAATTTAATAGATATGTTGTGAACTATACAATGGAATATATATAGTTGTTTGTGGATCATATTGGTGTCATACCAAGTTTCATTGGGTATATTTTTGGAGTTGCATGGGATCTAGGTTGGTCAAGCCAAAAGTTGCAAAACCCCAGTCATGGCCGATGAATTTGTGAATAGCCCTCATGATCCCACAGATGAGAGGTTTGCACAACTGCTAGCACAAATTGTAGATATAAACCATAATGTTAGCCTTCTCATGGTGGAATTGAGAAATAATATTGAGTTATTTGGAGAATATGGGGGTTTTAAGGCATAGGGGATATAAGGAGATTGAGAATAAACAAAGAAGGATGCAAAGAAAGAAGTAAAAGAAAAATCAACCCAGTCCGAGTGTTATGAACCATTCATAGTCCCTATTCAAAATGGAAGTGAAAGTTGACTTGAAGCTATACCAAGGTGATATTAATGCTGTGAAGTTAAATCACTGGTTGCAACAATTAGAAGTTTATTTTAGTGTTTGACATATAGAGAAGGAATAAAACATTTTGTTCACCTGGCTAAAATTAGAGGGCCATGGCATGATCTAGTCATAAATCCACATGGAAATCTTGAGGATGGAGGGATATCCTCCAGTGAATAAGTGGGAGGATTTAGAAACCATCATAAATTCACAATTTTACCCCATCGGTTATGTAGAGGACCAAAAAATTTGGTGGCATTACTTCAAACAGAAGTAGGGGTAGAGATTACAGAACTACATCACTCCTCAAACTCTCAAGATAGAAGGATATATCAAGAAGAAAAAGGATAACATCACCTTCGTGCAAAATCAAATGAAACAAAAGGCAGATCAACATCGCAATGAAAGAAGTTTAGATATAGGCGACTGGGTATTTTTACGAATACAAACATACAAACAAATGTCCCTCAAGCAAGCTAAGAAGGACAATATATTATCACCAAAGTACTATGGTCCTTACAAGGCACTGTAAAAGATTGGTACTGTGGCATACAAAGTGGAGCTTCCTGCATCTTCCTGAGTGCCCCGAGTTTTCCATGTTTCATGCTTAAAGAAGTTTATAAGTGACAAGCTCACAGTTCAATCAATATTGTCGAAACTTGACGAGGAAGGAAAAATCGTATTGGAACCTGAATAAGTCACGGAAATAAGAACCTGACAACTATGAAATCGATCTATTTTAGAGTATCTCATCAAGTGGAAGAACTCACCCGCTGAAGATTCCACATGGGAGGATGAGAATTTTATACAAATGCATCCAGAACCACTCAAGCATTGAGGACAACATTTTTTGAAGGAGAGGGGCATGTTAGGTCCCTATACTACTAGTGTAACCCCTTATTGTTATTAGTACAACCCCCTTTAATTATATGTTTGTGCCATGTATCCCCATATTATTATTATTGTGCCCCATAGAATCCCACTATTTTGATTATTGTGCCCTTACATTATTATTGTTATGTCGACCTCTGATTATATTATGACCCCTTATACTCCTATATATAGAAAGGAGGTCTTGTCATTTGTATCATCCAAGAATTGTTCATTTATGTAATGTAAAGGAGGTTGCCCCCTCGAAGAGGCTTATTTTGAAGGTGTTGATCTCTCTTTTCTATCTTTTTTTGAGTTGGTTTCATAACAGGGTAAACACGAGATTATGAGTAATCAAAGAGGCACATAAATGGTTGATTCACCTTTTTAGGGTCCAGGAAAGACAGTCGTAGAACTTCACGAAGGTCTAGAGGTTGATTAAAGGAAGTTATATTGATAAGCCCTAAAGGCTTATCAATCTACATGAAGGCAGTTTTAGGGCATAAAACGACATTACACTAATCTCTGGGTGCCGAAACTTGGTTCCAGCGTCCCCCCATACTGCTTTGGGTGAGACTTCAGTCCGCGCTCCACGGATTGATGCCGAAAGGGCCAGTAGCATACGGATTTGTTTGGCAAAACTAACTCTGAACATGGGTCAGGACCCACTAAGCCAACAAATGGTTCCGTTGCTAGGACCAACATCTGCATAAGGAGATGTGTGATGTCGTATCACTAGAATCCAGCTAAGAAGGAAATTTAGGAGTGGTTGGATAGAAAGATCCATGAATTCGCGGTGCAAGAAAACATAAATCTATGCCTGACAAAAGAATAGTGGTTGGATAGATATCTGTACATAGAGATACACAAAATTTTCTTCTGTTCCTTCCCAATCAATATGAGTGGATCGCTAAATTGGTAGACGGCCAAGGAAGGTGGATGCTTGACGGTCCCATAGTGTGGACCTCGGAGCTAGTGCGGAGATTGGAAGCCTCTGAAGATAAGATCGTGCACGCTATAAATCACTAGCTTAATCGCATCATAAAAGGATTTGTGACAACATTCACGGTCGATACCTCAGTCAACTACAACGATGCTTCTTCAAGGGACCGCGAGGTAAGTATTTAAGATCTTTGAATACTTGGATTAAGATGATCTCGTGTGAAAAGCGGGTTATGCCATTACCTTGATGTTTGGAGCTACGCGAAGTGGAAATTTCTTCAGGGATAGAGGGAGAACATGCCTTGAATATAGCACGTTGATTGAACCTCCTCTGAGTGACGACGAAAGAGTAGCACAGGCTTCACCGCAAAGTGTTGTCCAGTTAATAAGGCAAGGGTTTCCATGAATACCTCATCCATCCACACCACCTCCACCTTCACCTCCACAACATACACCTTCGCCCACACCGCCACTACCCCTACCACCATTCAATATGTCGAATACAATGAAGTTTATTGTTTTCAAGGGCTTGGGAAATGAGGACCTGGACCAGTTTTGGTTTGTTGTGAAGGTCGTATAGACAACCCAAAATACTATAGATGATCATATGAAGAAAGCAAATTTGGTTACTGCTCTACAAGATCGCGCATTGACGTGCTATATTAAGTACTGCACTGATAACCCGATGGCATCGTTGGCGAATACTCAGACCATGTTGAATAAGGAATTTAGTAGGCCCAAGTCTGAATCACAATTAGTCGTTGGATTCAAGGAAATCATGATGAGGTCGGTTAGGAAAAACACCCTCGAAGTTGGATCAAAGATTGAAATGCCAGATCCGTGAAGCTAACATGAATCTTATGGATGCGCAGCATCGCGAATGGTTTGTAGCTTCTCTATTACCCCATCTAAGGGTTGTTTCATCGCAACAAAAGTTTGGGACCCAGGTGGAAGTTGTGATGAGATTGCAAGAGACACTAATTCAAGACGCTTCTTTGGGAGTTCAGCAGATTCAAATAGAGTTGTAGAGTCTTTGCCTAGAGTTTCAAAGCCTGAAGAAGGATAGAGTGGCTCGGCCAGAGGTGAGTGAAGAAGTTTGGTGTCTGAAATGTAAGAGCCAAGGCATGATAAATATCACTGCCATATCTTTGTGAATTATGTTGTAGGAGGAGGACCAATGCCTCTGAGGCTGGAAGCTCAAGCAGGGCCAAGTACAGGGCCTGCACTGTGGTATGCTATCTGTCAGATAGTTGGAAAACATGTAACAGACAAGTATCACTTGCTGCAGAAATTTGTGTAGACACCACAATAACTCTTCTTTAACTTTTGAAAATTGTTGGGCCATGATGAGGGTAACTGCCATAGGTATGAGTTGATGATGGAGAGAACGCTCGTGTATCGAATGCAGACAGAGACTCGGGCTCCGGATCAAGTCATTGGGGGAGCGCGCAGAGGATATCAAGAGTGCAGACGAGGCCGAGGACCAAGAGGACCTGGTAGAGGCCAGGGACAAGTTAATTGTTACAATTGTGGAGTGCCATGAAACTATGCACGGGAGTTACGAGCCTGACACGCCTGTCATGCTGATACTATACTCAGTTTGATCACGTGATAGAAGAATGCCCTATATTGATAGCTAAGATGCAGGAGAAGAGGGCACAACCTCACTAGCATACCCATAACCTATAGATGATGAGGGCTGAACCCTGTGAAGAATATCCTAATGTGAATATCGTGCTACGAAGTGGAATGATGATTGGTGAGGATAAAGGAAAAAAACCTGAAGAAAGTGAATGGGTCCGCAAGGCTCCAGAAAAAGAGGTTGGGTTTGATTTAGAGTGCATGAAAGAACCATTCATGGAAGCAAAGAAAATCTTCGCTGAGGCCTCTACCTCAGGAAGTCAGGATAAGGTGTTTGAAGAAATGGAGCCCTCCATGCTTACTACGTTCTTGGAGACTTGTATGAAGTTGCTATATGATAGCAAGGCCGTGAAAGGATTACATGAGTTGATAAATAAATGTGCTAGTAAAGAAAATTCTCCTGAGGGACCTCCCATAGTCAAAAAAATTGGTAAGCATAAGGCAAGAACATGGCGTGAGATGAGGCTCACTGCGCAAATAGGAGAATATGTGGACCAAGTTATTTTGGATCTTGGGTCGGACGCAAATTTTTTGCCTAAATAGACATGGGAGAGAATGGGGAGACCTGCATTGCAGTGGTCTTCGATTCAATTGAGGATGGAAAATAAACAAAATATTACCCCCATGGGAAGATTGCAGGGAGTGACAGTAGATATTGAAGGCGCAAGCGCGTTGGCAGATTTTGAAGTGATAGAGATTGTGGATGATAACAATCCATACCTCACGCTCATTGGGATTGATTAGGCTGTCGACATGAATGAGGTAATCAATCTAAAGAAGAAAATGATGCCATTTGAAAGAAAATTGCTCCACATGGTAGTATCTTTGGACCTTGCAGAAGGACCACGTTATACTGAATCAGTCCATGATTATGAGGAAAGAGACGATGATATGGACCAGATCTATAAAATAATAACACGAGATCAAGATTGGGTTAATCCAGAAGTTGATTGGCACATTGCATGGGACCGTGAAATTTCATGTACATCAGATTTAGATGAAGAGTTGGAGCACTGGTGGAATAGGTTGCATGAAGTATCTACGTTGCGCTGTAACATGATGACTAAATTGTTGCGTTGTGTATCGCCGGAGGTAAGAATTTTTCCTTATTATGATGGTATAACTGACGTAGATAAATTTTTGGATGCATTTGAAAGGGAAGTGCCTGAGAAGCATCACTTCCAAGAACTATATTTGGCATTGTGTGCTACGCCTACAAGGTGGTGGGTACACATAAAGATAGTTTTGATGGATGGCGTGAATACAGAAAAATGATGAGGTTGTGGTTTGGTCACCCAAAAGTTCAGGTAACAAAGAAATATGATGGAAGGAATGATCCACGCAATCATTTGGGAAAATGGACTGAGGTTTACAGAACAGAGCCGCAACCTGAGTGGGTGCATTCATTCTGTCACACTTTGGATGTAATACCAATGAATTGGTACATGGAAATAGAGCTTCGCCATGGTACTGAGGAGTTGGATGTTTTGAGACAGGGATTCTTGATGACATTCAGCTTTGAATATGAGTTCGAATGTATTGATGAGGCGTTGTAAGAGGTCAAGGTAATGATCTTCAGAATACCACAGGATCCCTTGTATTTGATTCAATCGGATTGGAGTACCCAGTGGTGCCATGTGCTAGAATGCTGCAATGTGACTATTGCAGAAGAAGATGAGGATCCAAGGAACATTAACATCCTAGAGGCAGAAGGCCAGCGCGAAGTGGAGGGACCACAAATAGAGAATCCAGATATCACAACACCACTGAAGACTAGACAAGTGAACATGGGCACAGAAGCAGAGCCGAAGTTTGCAAATATTGGGGACTACTGGGATGATGCAATGGTGGAGAAGGTCGTTGAGTTGCTCCGTGAATATTAGGATTTGTTTCCCACAAAATTTTTGGTCATCATCGGCGATTTGGGAGTGATGAAAATAACTTTAAAACCAGATCTGAAGCTTGTTAAGCAGAGGCCATATTGCCTTAATCCCAAATACAAGGAAAAGGTTCATATGGAGTTGGACAAGATGCTTGCAGTAGGTATTATTGAACCGATGGAGTAATCTGATTGGGTGAGTCCAATGGTAGTTCAGGAAAAGCAGCAAAAGGATGAAATCAGGATTTGCATAGATCTCAGGAAGCTCACCAATGCTTGTGTTCATGATCCTTTTCCAACTCCATTCATAGATGAAGTATTGGATAATGTTGGTCGGTAGGAGGCCTATTCGTTCATTGGTGGGTTCTATGGATACCATCAGATAAAGATCGCACCAGAAGACATGACTAAGATGACCTTCGCAACTGAGTGAGGATGTTTTTAGTACATGATAATGCCTTTTGGGCTTAAAAATGCGTCGACGATCTTATCGCATGTAGTCATCACAGCGTCCAAAGAGTTCATTCACAAATTTTTGAAGGTATGTTTTGATGATTAGACAATGCTTGGACTGGTAAAGCACCATGTAGCTAGTTTGCGCTTGATGTTGGATAAATGCCGAAGGTATCAGATCATGCTAAACTTGAAGAAACTCTTATTTTGCGTCGCTTTTAGAATCTTGCTAGGTCATGTGGTCTACAGACAAGGATTAATGGTGGACCCTGCTAAGATCGCGGTTATAATTAATTCGAAGGTGCCAAGAAGTGTTAAACAGTTGTGTGCAACACTGGGTCATACTAGATACCATTGGAAGTTCATCAAGAGTTATGCCCGGATTACCATGCCAATGGAGAATCTACTAAAGAAGGACACTACATTTTGTTGGGATGAAGAATGTCAACAAATTCTGGATGTATTGAAGGAGAAAATGGTCACCACGTCGATCCTAGTCTTCCCAGATTGGAAGAAGGAATTTCATGTGCATGTGGACGCTTCATGTATTACGGTGGGAGCAGTGCTGACATAGGCTGGTGAAGGGGAATTGGATCACTCAATAGCGTTTGCAAGCAGAAAGTTATATAAGGATGAAAAGAATTATTCGACGACAGAGCACGAAGGGTTGGTTATGGTGTACGCACTCTAGAAGTTTAGACATTACTTGCTAGGCAGACACTTTAAGATGTATACAGACCATTATGCATTAAAGTACCTAGCCAACAAGCCTAAGTTGGGGGGGGGGGATATGCAGATGGTTACTGTTGTTTCAAGAGTATGATTTCAAGGCAATTGTGAAGCCAGGACGATTAAATGCAGGGCTAGACCATTTGCCGCACATTGAAATAGGAGAGGAGCTCACCAATTTGGAGGAGGGATTGCTTGATGCACAACTCTTTGTGGTGCGCGTATCAGATAATCACTTTGCATACATTATCCACTTCCAGACTACGAGAACGGCTCCAGAAGGATACACGAGTCAACATAATAAGGAATTGGTGGTGCGTGCGACATACTTTTCTGTTATTGCAGGCCACATGTATAAGATGGGGTCATATGAGATACTACGACGCTATGTGCCTAATCTTGAACAATTCTGTGTCCTAGCTGAACTCATGGAGGGGTTGTGGCAGGCCATTATGCAGGAAAAGAAATAGCGTAGAAGATTTTACGCGCTAGGTTGTGGTGGCCGATGCTGCAAAAGGTTTCCAAAGCATATTGTAGGGCATGCGATGCATGTCAAAGAACAACGTGAAGCCGCTGTGAAGGATGGAGTTGCAGTAGTGGATGAGGTGGTAGTGGATTACACCGCACTCTTCGAGCAACCCATGGAGGTACTCACGGCTCTGCAGGAAGATTCTAACCTGCAAAGATTAAATACAGAAGCCCGTCAATTGCAGCAGCAGTATGATGAAGCGAGAGTGATGACGCGCACCATTGCTATAGCACAACGATTGGCCAAGCTATAGGAGGTGAAACAACTACTTGAACAGGTGGAAGCAGCACAGAGGAAAGAGGCAGTCCTCAATGCCATATTAGGGCCTTAGCTGGATGAGGCCTACATTATCTCTGCCAAATTTCAGGAGAAGTTAGCGAGCCTACAGAGCACGCAACAAAAAATCAAGGAAGATAGTGCGGGACCAGCAATAAAGCAACTGGTGGAGTAGATCAAACAGGCAGCCACGCAGAGTGTGACTGAGGTAGCAGTAGCACAAGTAGAGTTGGGAGGTCTCCGTAGTAAGATCTCTGCGCTAGCAGAATGACTCGAGGGTGAGTCACGATCTTTGTGTTGGGGGCTTGTTGGGACAGGGTCCCCTAGGGTCAGTTTTGGGGCAAAAAGCCCAAGTTTTGTTGTATAGAATGTAAAGTCTCCGCAAGTTGTGGTCCTGGAGCACGTAGATAATAAAGTTTCATAAAGGGTTTTACCCATCTTTTATGTAAGTTGAGTCGCCTTTTGAAGATCTACCCATGGTCCACAGACCATGGGATTGTATAAAAAGGTGTGTCTGAGGATGTCTAAGGCAGTAGTATCAATGATGAAGATGAATGTAATGGGTCAGTAGAGGAAAGAGTGAAGAAGTCTTAGAGTAGAAGAGAGGCTCTACAGCTATGTGCACAAAGGCCTAGAGTAGAGTCCACAGCTAAGTGCGTGGACCCCTACAGTTGAGTGCGCAGGGAAGTCTTGAGTCTATAAGCAAAACTGAAGTATTAATAAAGAGATTATTCCCGAAATTCTTGGGTTTTGTCCATTTACTTGTGTTATGAATGAATGTGATTTTATGCTGTAATGAATGATGGGTTTATGAAGTAATATTGTATTGATGCATGAATTTACATAATTGATGTTGTTATATGAATTAACTTAATATTAATTGTTTACATGAAGCATATCTTATTGCATGTTAAAGTTTGTAATGCTTAGGCCGATTTGGGTAAACGTGAGATTAGGAGTAATCACAGAGGCACGTAAATGGTTGATTCACCTATTTAGGGTTCGCGAAAGACAGTCGTAGAACTTCGCGAAGGTCTAGAGGTTGATTAAATGAATTTATATCGATAATCCCAAAAGGCTTATCGATATGCGCAAAGACAAGTTTAGGGCATAAAATGAAAGTACACTAATCTCTGGGTGCAAAAACTTGGTTCCAGCATCCCCCATACTGCCTCGGGTGAGAATTCAGTCCGTGCTCTGCGAATTGATGCCGAAAGGGCCAATAGTGTAGGGATTTGTTTGGAAAAACTAACTTTGAACCTGGGTCAGGACCCACTAAGCCTACATTCTAGCAAGAAGCATGTTTTACTATTTTTAAAAGAAAATCAAACTATGGAAGAGTCAATAAGAGATTCATCCCTGGAGAGTTAAACTAAGAAACATAAGTATCAATTGGAAAAGTTTCTACAAGGATACAAGGATGTGTTTCAAGACCCTAATGGTATACCACCCAATAGGGAAGTGGAGCACAAGATCCAACTATTTCCATACTTCCCATTGCCAAAGATTGGGTTGTACAAGAATTTTATTATAGAATCAAGTGAGGTGAAGAAGTAGTTGCAGTAGCTACTATAACAGGGTGTCATTCAATCGAGTACATCACCATGTGGGTGACCCATCATCACTTTGCCAAAGAAGGACGGGACTTGGCGTATGTATATAAATTATAAGGTGTTGAACAAAATTAAGCTTAAGAATAGGTGCCCTCTACCCAGGATAGATGATCTGTTGGATGACTTGCATCAAGAAAAATACTTCACCACATTGGAATTAAATTATGGATATCACCATGTCCGACTTAGAGAAAAAGATACCTGGAAGACCATCTTCAAAAACAGGTAAGGTTTGTATGAATGGTTAGTCATGCCATTTGGCCTATGTAATGCACCAACTATGTTTATGAGGTTAATGAATGATATATTTAACCCTTTTATAGATTCATTTGTTTATGTCTATGTGAATGATATACTAGTATAAAGTGCTACCTGGGAGGAGCACATCTCACATTTGATGCAGATTCTAAATACATTAAAGAAGCACTAGTTGCTGGAAAATCTCAAAAAGTGTGAGTTTGCACATTAGCCTTTAGTGTATTTAGGGTATGGCATAGGTGGAGGAGAGCTTAAAATAGATCTTGCCAAGATGGATTCCATCATAAATTGGTCAATACCTACTAAAGTTTATGAGGTTAGGAGTTTCTTTGGGCTAGCGTAATACCTAAGGAAATTCATAGCCTAATTTTAAGTAGTAGCATCACCACTCCATGCCACAATAGCGGTTTGCAATAGTTTCTAGTGGGTAAAGGAACAACAAAGGGCCTTTAATGATTTAAAGAAGAATATTAGTTAAGCACCAATTGGAATTACCAAAATTGTAGTAGCCCTTCGAAGTGGAGACAGATGTGAGTGGGTGTGTTATGGGAGTGGTCTTCATGCATGGAGGAAGGCCTATATGCTACTATTTTAAAGTATTTCACAGGGAATTCCTTAACCACCTGTTGTTCTACTCAACAACCCCCCATTTATTAATGGTCAATATGTTAATTAATAAATGGGGACCCTTTATAAAAAACCCTCCAAGAAAAGTTTAGCACCTAGGCACTTTCCTTTGAACTTTTAGAAATAAAGCAAGATATCGAGTTAAAACCCTCTAAAAATTAGCAATTCTCATCTTTTCGCATACCGTTGGACCAAGTACATTGAAGAGTTAATTAACAAGGAAAATCCACGAATTGTGATAGAATGAATCACCACTTTTAACTTAGACATCATTAGACTTTTCATTAAAAATCTAAGATTTAAGCCATTTCCTATAAATGAAAAGCTTATCGCAATCGCGTATCGGCATTAACAAAGGACACAACTTGCAAAGCATGTTGTAACATGGGAGATGTGATATTTCAATAGAACGATTCAGCCTCATGTCAATTTACTTAAAATTTTGATCTTTTGAACTGTGCGAGCTTTCGAAATGTGATAAAGAACATACTTGATAAAAGAAAATGCTATAAATTGTGAGTTAAGTCTGCCAAGTAGTGAAAAGTACTTTAAAAAGTAATTACTACTTCAGGAAAACTATGCTCCAAATGATAAAGGATGCCCCACTTATCTCGCATCCCAAAGAATTCTAAAGAACTTTGAGAAAGCGCACAGTCAAATATGTGATAATGCGATTTGCGATATTGCATCGCAATCGCAAAATCAACATTCTCGCAGTTAGAGCGTGCCACCTTAAATTTTTTCCTTCCTGTTTGCGATGTGGTAATTTAATGAGTGATAAAAGCAATAATAATGAGCCTTAGTGGCTATTTAATAAGTTTAATGGCATTTATGTTAAAGAGCGGCTCGGCGTGATCCGATATCTTTTATTTTGCATTCTGAATAATAGCTCCTATCTTGTCACCTTTTTAAGGTTAACTGTATCATTTATTCTCACTGTCATTCTTGCTTGTGTTTATCCGACAACTTCCGTTTTGATCCATTTTAGGAAAACTCCGTAGAGAACATCATTAGGAACAATGGTGAAGAAGGGGATGGGAACTGCATCTCAACAATTAGAAATGGTCCTGCTTTTCTCTGATACCACATGCAGCAGAGACGAAGGAACTACGACATGGGAGGCCACGTACAACTTGTTAGAAGAGGAGAAACCCATGCCACCAGTAATAAAGGCCACAAGATATGCTTAAGAGTCATCTGATGCCTCCTATTTCAAAACATCATGCTCGTTCCTGCACCGCATAGCGGTGAGACCAAAAATAATCCCATACACGGGCATGGTCAAATGGGTAATTGACGAGGTAGACATCACAAATAGAACCTTCAAGAATCATAGGCAAGAGGTCATGGGGTCTTTCTCAGTAGATAGCCTACGAGTAATGTAAAATTTACCAGAGTTGCAAAAGTTCTACAGCAAACAGTTCCTTGAGCAATTCGCTAAAGAAAATGAGGACCCATCAGACGTCACGCCGACCTGGAGATCAAGTGAAGGCAAGCTCAAATGGGATAAGACTGGTATGTACTCCACGACATCCATTTCTCCCCCTCATAGTTTCGTAGTAGCAATGATATGTGGGTTGTTCGGTAAACTCGATAGCACCAAGTTTTCCATGGAATGGCTCTCATAAATAGATGCAGTGGTAAATGCAACAATCATGAAATGGGCTCACATTTTATCAGACAATTTGGCTAAGGCCATTATAGAATATAGAAGGAAAAGAAGTTCCTCTTTAAGGGTTTATCCCCCCTTTTTCATGAGTGCTTTTGTTATGGATGCAATCTATTTTTGTTCTCAATTTCCCAATATGGGATACAAGTGGACTGTACAGAAACCCACTTCCCATCCATATATATCATAAGATTTGGTTGGAATCTCAATTTCACCCCAATTTTTATAAAATCTGTCAAGGGGTCATGCTACCCATTCATAAAGAAGTATACGACAAAACCACCTTAGGTTTTCTAAGGAGGCCGAAGTAGATATCTTGTCGGTAGCCAGATGGTTTGGGGAAGAAACATTCACCTACATCAAAGTCTTTGGGAGCATTGCTTCACCGCATGTCCTCCCATATTATGTCCCCGACAAACTAGTGGCCAGATAAATAGCCTACCAAACAGCAAGGGAAGGCAAATTAAGTAGAGGAATGAAAGAGCAGAAGAAGGCCATTTGGCCTACATTCCCATTACAATGTGGTGAATTTTCACTACATGATTATGGACATTCATTAAAAGAAGCAAAGATCATTAAGTCTCTGAAATTGGCTACACTCCCAGGAAGGTAGTACGACCCAAATGGCACTGTTAAGGAATTTACTACTACAGTAAAAGTAAAGCAATTCTCCCACAAAGAGGACGCCTTTGATGACCTCTTCCTACAGGTAGAAACATTTTGACAAGTTTTGCATATGGAATCACTTCTTTTGACCCCGGACGATGTTAAGGCTTTCCATGTGTACAGAAAAAATAAATTATTAAAGGTCCCATTGGACCTACTGCAGATTGAACCAGTAAGGGAGCCAACTCCTAGTGTGAGCTTGGAGGGAAGCTCCAAAGAAAACTTTGAAGAAGAAACTCAAGAAAGATCTACGCATGAGTCAGAGCACTTAGAGTAGAAGCCTCAAAATGGGGGAGGAAACACCAATAAAGAATCTGAAAAAGACACAGCTCAAAGTATAGAGGAGACAATCGAGCAAGCCAAAGCAAAGAAACAAGTAGAGGTTGACTCTACCTAAACTTAGTCAATTAAAACCAAAATTATTGACTTGGAACAAGAATGGGAACAGTTCAATAAAATGCTCAACACATATACAAACCCTGAGTAAACATCTGAAATGAAAACTCCTAAGCAAACCCAACATAAGTCAAATCCATAAACAATAGGTGAAGAAGCTACAGGCACTCAGGACTGTTGGGTTGTGGTATTCTTTCCATGACTAGCCCATGTAGTGAACTGAGGGGTTATATGGGGGGCGGCGCCCCCCGTTCATTGCGCCGATTCCGTAGCGAGGGGGTCACAGGGGGGTTTGAGTGGGGAGGGTAGCCCCCCTCTACGGGGTCCAGGGTAGCACCCCAGGAAATTTTTTTAGACCCTATATTAGGTTGGGCGGACCTACCTATGGTTTTGTGCATGATTTTCGCACATGGTTTTGGATGTGATGGTTTTCGGTCCATGGTATTGGATGCTTCGACATGTATAAATATGTATTGTAACATTGAAAGGAATATAATGAAAAGTCAAGTTGGTAGTCCTGGTTTCGGGATCTAGTGGAAAATCTTTGTGTGTATGTGTTTTATGTGTTATGCTCTCGCATTGTTTATTTTCCGTGTTTTAGAATTTGTATGCAGGTAATTTTTGTACGGGGTTAAAACCTACATTTGGTATTAGAGCTGTTTTGGCTTCAAGTGGACGCCTTTGTTGCTGAGGGGTTTCGCTCGGGCCTGCGGTAGAACCCGTTCAATGGGAGATCTGCGGGATCGATTCTAGTGGTTAAAGAAGATGGCGAGCAGTGGAAAGATAGAGATTGAGAAATTTAATGGTCAAGGTTTTGAGTTGTGGAAACTCAAGATGGAGGATCTGTTGGTGGATAAAGATCAGTGGATCATGGTAGATCCGGGTACTAAAACAACGGGAGTGTCTGATGAAGAATGGAAGAAGTTGGATCAGAAGGAAAAGAGCACAATACGATTGTGTGTCTCAGATTCAGTATTGCTGAATGTATTAGGGGAAGCTACAGTGAAGGCTTTATGGGACAAGTTAGGGACTTTGTACCAATCAAAGTCTCTAGTGAATAAACTGTTCCTACGAAAAAATTTGTATAACCTGAGGATGAAAGATGGAGACTCGGTGACAAAGCATCTGAATACGTTTAATACCATGGTAAGTCAGTTATTGTCTGTTGATATCAAAATTTCAAATGAAGACAAGTGCAATAGTTTGTTTTGTTCTCTACCAGATTCATGGGATAGTCTGGTTATTGCAATAGGTAGCAATGAAACTACCTTGTAGTTTGATGAAATAGTCTCATCCTTGTTAACGGAGGAGATGAGACGGAAAAATATGGAGAGCCAAAATGGTGATGCCTTGTCTGTACGAGGAAGGTCCTAGAACAGAAAAAAAAATAATTCATCGAGTGGGAGATCTAAATATAAAGGGAGATCTAAATCTCTAGGAAAACCTATAAAGGTGGTGTGCTGGAAATGCGGAAAGGAAGGGCACCACAAAAGGGACTATAATCTAAATCTCCTCACAAAGGAAAGGGATCTAATGATGCTCCTTCTGCAGAGGCGAAAACCACCTCAGATGAAGTTGGGGATGTGTACTTGGCTTCTTCAAGTACACATGTAGATCATGAGGCATGGTTGATTGACTTAGGTGCATCCTTTCACTTAATTCCCCATAAAAAGTGGTTCTGCGAGTATGAGAAATACGATGGTGTTGATGTCTTCTTAGGGGATGATAGGAAGGCTAGAATCGTTAGTCACGGAAAAGTAAAGTTGAAGTTGCAAGGTGGAAGGGTTATAAAACTTCCTGGTGTTCTACATATTCCTGCATTGGTCAGAAATTTGATTCTGTAAGCAAGCTAGATGATGCAGGTGTAAAATAGTGTTTGAGAAGGATACCTGCAAGATGGTTCGGGGAGCACTGGTATTGATGTGGGGAGTTCGGATTGGAACTTTGTACAAGCTGCAAGGTGGCACTGTTGTTGATGGGTGCAACAGTTCTATGGTTCCTAAAAGTGGAGCAAAAAATCTAGTGGTCTCTGGAGAGAAGACCATGTTGTGGCATCAAAGGCTTGGACATATTGGAGAGAAGGGCCTTCGAATACTTCATGGTA
>APFE031333106.1:35641-48828 GCA_000404065.3 Pinus taeda
TGGAACCCAGTAACAAGGAAGGTTGTGTACAACCGAGATGTGGTGTTCAGAGAGGTGAAAGATGTTATTAAACATGAATTCCAACCAAAGGAACCTGAGAAGACAGAGTTTGAGCTAAAGGAGGAAGAATCAAAATCTACAGCAGAGGAGGAATCAGCAGATGAAGAGCCACAAACTCCAGGTGTGAGAAGATCAGTTCAAGAAAGAAGGCAGCCAGAAAGGTATAGTCCATCTGCTTTCTATTCAAATTTTGCTTTATCTATTACTGATGATGATCCCAGAACTGTGGAGGAAGTAGTAGATTCAAAGGATGGAAAACTCTGGAAAGAGGCCATGGTTGATGAAATGGCATCTTTGCACAAAAATGAGGCTTGGGATTTGGTGGAGTTGCCTACTGGAACGAAATCCAACGACAACAAATGGGTGTTCAAGAAGAAGACAAATGCAGAGGGAAAGGTGGAGAAATAAAAAGCTTGGTTGGTAGCAAAGGGTTATTCCCAGGTGCCAGGAATTGATTTTGGTGATATTTTTTCTCCTGTTGCCAAGGTAGCTTCTATTAGATTACTTTTATCTGTTATTGTTGCTTTTGATTTTGAGGTAGAACAAATGGATGTGAAGACAACATTTCTTCACGGGGATCTGGAAGAGGAGATCTACATGAAGCAACCTTAAGGCCTTGCAATGAAGGGTAAGAAAGAACTGGTATGCAAGTTAAAGAAGTCCCTATATGGGTTAAAACAGTCACCAAGGATGTGGTAACAAAAATTTGATACATTTATGCGGGGACTTGGCTTCACCAAAAGCAAAGAAGATCACTGTGTGTATTTTAAATTAATTGGTTACCGTGTTATTTATTTGGTCTTGTATGTGGATGATATGTTGCTGGTTGGAAATGACAAAGAAATTATCCAAGGTTTGAAGACCCAATTGTCCTCCAAGTTCGACAAGAAAGATCTTGGTGCTAAAAACTATATTTTGGGCATGGAAATTAAAAGAGATCGGGAAAAGAGGAAGCTCTGGTTAAACCAGAGGAATTATGTCGAGACAATATTGCAAAGGTTTAATATGCGGGATAGTAAACCGGTGAAAGTTCCTATTCCTGTAGGTGTAAAATTATCTGCTAAACAATGTCCCAAGACACAAGAAAAGGAAGAGGATATGTCCCGTGTTCCATATGCAAGTGCAGTCGATAGCCTGATGTATGAGATGGTATGTACTAGACCAGACATTGCACATGCAGTGGGAGTATTGAGCAAGTTTATGTCAAAACCATGGAAGGAGCATTGGACAGTAGTGAAGCGGGTTTTCAGGTATTTGCATGGCACTAGTGATTATGGTTTGTGCTACCAAGGAAGGCCAAGTTTGGATAGAGTTCTGGATATCCATGGCTTTGTTGTTATGGACTGGGCTGGAGATCTGGATCAGTGAAGATCTACAAGTGGGTATGTGTTTAACCTATTTGGAGGTGCAGTTAGTTGTATGAGTAAGAAACAATATGTAGTGGCACTATCAACTACAGAGGTAGAATACATGGCAGTCACTCATGCAAGCAAGGAAGCAGTTTAGTTGCAGAGATTGTGTTTAAGTATGGGGTTAGTACAGGGAGCTATAAGGATAGACTGTGACAGCCAAAGTGCAATTTTCTTGGCAAAGAACCCTGCTTACCATTCAAAGACAAAGCACATTGATGTTCAGTATAACTTTGTGAGGGAGATGATAAAAGACAAAAAGGTGTTGCTGGTAAAGGTGGACACTTTGAAGAATATTGCAAATGCATTGACAAAATATGTGAGCTCTGAGAAGTTCTCTTGGTGTAGAGAAACAATGGGTGTTGCAGGGCTGGATAAATGACTAAGCTCTCTTGTGGCCCCCCGTGGAAGGAAAACAACAATTGGTAGAAGGACGTTGAGATCATTCCTACTACTCATACCTCAAAAATTGTTTTAAGAATTGAGGAAATACCTCCTCTAGATGTATTTTATAGTCCTACCCACAAATCTGTAGTCAAGAGACAAAGGAAGAAAATAAAACTGGACGTTGTAGCTATTACGACTCCAAAACATGAACCCATGGACATCATATGGAAGGACTCGCCTATGGACCCATCTGAGAATCTCACAAAGCTGTCGCAATTCATAGGAGCCTATGACACAACAACTATTGATAAGGCGACAAAGGTCCAAATGTTGCTCAAGGAAAAAGAACAGAGAATTCTTCTGCTAGAACAACAATTAGCTCAAGAAAAGTCTAATCAATAAGTAAAATTATAGGTAGCCCAGCTCCAAAAGGAATTTGAATAGATGAGAATACAAAATCAAGCTAGCTTAGTAGAAAAGGATTTGTAGATACAATCTATGATAGACAATTTTAGGGATAATCCACAAATCGACAAATTCATCAAGGAAGCACTCATCCTTAGTTCCCTACTAATGCAACAGAAAGAAGTACTTTGCCAGAAAATCTTGCAGATAAGTCCTTATTGCGAGATCAGTGATAAGTTAACAAACCAGGTTATTGACATGAGGCTTGAGAATGATGAAATCCACAAAAGGGTGTCTGAGTTTATCACCTGGCATGAATCAGAGGATGGGAAGAAGGTTGACCTGCCAAAGCTGGAAGAGTCTCATAAAGATATTCTGTTCATAGATTGGGATTCCGGTTGAAACAGGAGGAAAGGGAAACAACAATAGCAACGACAACATCAAACAACATAATAGAAGCCATTAACGAAAATATTCATGGCACCAATTTGGTCAAGGAATGTGTAGCAAGATTTCTTCCTAATTCCAAACAGTTAGAGCAGCAGTGGAAACAGGCAGGATAGGAAAAGGAGGAGGCAAACAAATAGTTAAACAAGATGGATTGGGAGGCATACTAGCAGTTTTTAGTGAAACCACACAACCAGTGGATGAATCCGAGGTGTTTAACAACCTCAACACAAAAGATGGTGCCAACAATAACAGATGCCATATTTGTTGGGCAGTTAAAATCTGCGATCAACCAACCGCCTCAGCTCAAGCCCATGACAGATATTTGTGACCTTAGAGATCAAGTTCAAAGGAATTAGTCATTAATTTATTTTTCTTTTTAGTTTTATTTTTGCATATTCTGAGGAAGGTTGTTTGAAACCTCCTCGGCTATTTTTGTAATAATCTATTTTAAGACATACATTTTAGTATTTAAACTCCTCTCATGCATTTAGAGAGGGGTCCAAATTTTTTATCAAAAACGCTTTTCAAAACATTGCACTTCTGTACTTTTGAGGAGGTTTTGATGAAATGAATGGAACAAGATCTATTTTCTTTAAATATCTAGCATGCTCTACTGAAATTCACTTTTGTGCTATTAGAATGTGTTGGATTGATTGAAATTGTGTCAATATTGCTGAAGCACATGAGCAAGACTTATCATATATGGTACTTTTATCTTATGATCATGTTTTATTTATGTATCACGCAATACTTATTCTCTCAATTGTTTTATGTATGAAAGTCTGAATTATATTTTAGCATTATTACACTTATGCATGATGTTAGCTCTGATTCCGTTGTGAATACATGAACAATTTTATATGCGATATATTTTCCTCAATCGTTTTGTCTAACTATTTATCCAAAATGATTATTGTTAAACGATTTAATTTCTTGTTGCAGTTGAATGATCTTTATTACCAATTGTTGTAAGACATCATTGTAGATCACATTTTATATTTGATTCCCGGGTATACTTATAGTTAAATAGTGTTAAATTAGGATATATACATGTGTTTAGTAGTTATATTAGTTTACAATTGGCTTAACCATTTCCTGTTACACCATCATATATCAATCCACCAACACTATCAAATATTTTTTGGGAAACTTGTCCCATCATCCCCAATCGGAGCCACTATACCAAACAGAAAAGGAGCTGCTTCCAAGGTCCAGACCAGGTGGTTTTTGCCCATGTTTTCGCAACAAATTTCAAGGCTTAAACATTTTGGTTCTAGAAGGAGGGCCTAACTATGAATGGCAAGAAAATATAAATTAGTCAGCCATTCCAAGAGTAAAGATCCCTCATCATCACCTCCAACTTCTCGGTCACATTCTAAATCCCCAAAACCTAGGCGAGAAGTTGTAAAGGAATCCTTAGAATCCACTACTGAGATCCCAAAGAAATCAGATCTATCTTCTTCTATTGAAACCCCTGAAGTGTAGTCTTTAATCCATAAGCTACAAGGTATTTCAATATCTCAAGAAGAATTTGAGTGATCTCAAGCTAGTGTTACTTCTTAGTTTCCTTCCTCTCAAAGGCTAACTAGATCACAAAGCAAAAAATTTGGGATCCCCCCATTTGAGTTCCCTCTACTGAACCAAAGGAAAAATAAGAAAACACAATTTGAAGCTCATAGTGAGGTTCTCTCATCATCACCTGAAACACCCTAATTCATTCCATCCACTTCATCAAAAAATCAATCATGCACCTCACAACTCCAGATCATGGTTTACACTAGTACTGGAGCACAAACCTCCTCTACCTAATAACCTTTAACTATTGGAACATCTTCCTCTACACAAATACCCAGTATGGCTCAAAGATCATGGACAAATCCAAGAGTTTTTCAAATGGAAGGACCATTACACCCATTACCTGTGCATCCAATGAAATGGTTGCCAAAATTTAACCCTAATGATGGTCTCCCTGTCGAAGAACACATAAACAATTTTATGTTGTGCATAAATCTGAATGCAGTGGTAGAAGAGGATGTAGTTGTAAGATTATTCCCTTATACTTTACAAGGATCAGCAGGATCACGGTATTTTTCATTGCCATCTGGTTCCATTAATAGTTGGGATGCCTTTCAAGAGCAGTTCCTAACCAAGTTTGGAGATGACAGATCAACAAATACTCTTCTCAATGATCTCTCTAACTTGAAAGATGAACTTAGAAAACTGATTAAGGACTTCAATTCACGCTTTAATAAGATATTGAATAAAATTCCAATGGCATTCAAACCCAGTGATGAAGTCCAAAATGAATGGTACATTTCTGCTCTTCCCTCAAATGCAACTATTTTTGTCGATAGGATTGCCAAACCAACTTTGGCAGAAAACATGAAAGAATCCATAGTTTTAGAAAAACACATTTTAGCTTTAGAGAAAAAGAATGCATTAGAAGAACGAAAATCCAAGAAGGTAACTTTTAGGGATGAATCCAAGAAAAAATCACCTAAATATCCTTTTGATCTTGAAGGATTGCAAAAGGTCCTAAAAACCATGTCAAATGAAATGGTTGACATCAAAAAGCAAGTAGTTGAGACTTCCTTAAGGAAAAGTTTCAAACCTTACAAGCGAAATCCTTCCTTTAATCCTAAGTCTCCAAGTACAATATCAAATGCTGAATCAGATGTAGACGAAGAGGAAATCTCAACAAATGAAGAACCAACTGATGATGAAGAAGTAGTTGACTTGTCAGGAAAGTGGGATTTTATTCTTCCTAATGAAGAAGCACAAGAACTGTTACCTGTTGCAATCAGGAGTAGAAGCACTGTAGATTTTCCACAAATAAATCCAAAACAAAAAACATTTCTCCAGCTCCCAAAGATAAAGTAATGGGTAAGAAATATCCCCCCCAAATCCACTCAAACCACTCCTCAATCAAATTATTCACCTTCAGCTAAAACCCTGTTATTCTCTGATGAAATGGAATACAACATTGTTGAAGATAAACAATACTAGGGCGCATATTACATTCCATGAGCTTAGCAAGTTAAAACATCAACAAAAGCTATTTCTCAAAGAGCTAAAAGCAGTCCCTACTTCTCCTCTTCCCGCTGATGTAATCTCACATGCTACTCAAGAAATGGGAAGGCCTCCTACTACCTCATTAGATAAAATCATTTCAATTGATGTATAGCTCTAATAGGAGGAAGATCTAAATCCCACACATCTCCATTTCTTTTGACTTTTGAAGTTTTCAATAAAAATCTACACAATTTTTTAGTTGATTCTGGAGCTTCATCCAACATTCTACCGAGAACAATTTGTGTGAAATTGAATGTGGAGCCCCAAAAATATGTTGTTCGCATTGTGCAGTTAGATCGATCTCAAGTCGAAGTTATAAGGGAACTCAATCAAGTCACTATTTGACTCTCATCAAACCCGAAATTATGTCAAGTCATTGACATCCTTGTGGTTGATATCTCGGAGTTCTACAGTTTAATCCTTAGCAGAGACTGGTCAGAAAAGCTTCATGGATATTTTGCAACCGACTGGTCCCACATGTGGCTTCCCTATAATGGTAAGCTGAATCAAGTAAGGGTTGAATGAGATAAACATCAAAAACATATCATCACAGAATTAGAGGGAGAGAATGAACCAGTTGCATACAACAACAATATCATTGGAAATTATTCAGTTGAATCGTTTCTAGGCAATTTCAATGCTAATACTTCACCCTTCTTGGAAAATTCTATTATATCACAAGTTGAAAATTATTCTCAAATAGATTCTTATAAATGTTTAAATTTTGTAGATAGACCTATAGTTAAGTCTTTATTTTGGAAATTATACTTTGATGGATCTAGATCTAATGATGGAGCTAGAGTAGGATGCATATTACTGAGCCCAGAGGAAGAAAAAACTATGTTAGCATGAATAATTGAATTCGAATGCACAACTAACACTGCCGAATATGAAGCATTAGTTCAAGGGTTGTATAAAGCTATTAGCCTTGACATCAAACATCTTCAAGTGGTTGGAGATTCAAAAATTGTAATTAAGTAAGTAATGAATACTATACACTGCCTCTCTGGACACTTGAAACATTATCAATCATTAGTCCAGGACCTCACCTCTCATTTTATGACATTTAACATTTCCCCTATCCCAATACTCCAAAATGAAAATGTCAATCTTTTAGCTAATGTCACATCCAAGCTCACTCCACTAGGAGATTAAAGCCCTGATCACTTTTCTATTGAATTTATTTTTAGGCCTTCTATTTTCGACATATCACAAATTGGTGAGTCTTTAATAATGATCCAGATATCATGTTTCCTAACATCTAAAGGCTCTTACAATGATCAGATAATAGATCAAGATCAAGATGACTCCCAGCTTAAGCAAGAACTGACTACAAATTCTATGCCTAAATCTATGGTTAATATGGAAGACTTATATGATCTTAAGGACAAGTTCAAGAAATCCACTAACTCAAAACTTCAAAGTTCAACTTTGAGGTTTGAATTAGTTAATCTTGGAACTGACCTCAAACCTCAAAATATCAATCTAGGACTTGGTCTTACGCTAGATGAAAGATCAGCCTTTGCTCATTTGTTAAAGAAATACAAAAATGTCTTTTCTTGGAACTATGAAGATCTCAAGACATATGATACTTCCATCATTCAACATACCATTCCCATGATATCCGATGAAAAACATGAGTAGCAGAAGTTGAGAAAGATTCATCCAAATCTAGAAAATTAGATCAAATCTGAATTGAATAAGCTTCTCAAAGCCAAATTAATTTTTCCTATAAGGCACTCAAGGTGGTTTTCTAACCTTGTTCCAATAAGGAAAAATAATGGTGATATTTGAATATGTATAGACTTTCAAAATCTCAACAAAGCTTGTCACAAGGACAACTTTCGATTGCCTCTTATGGAATAGATACTGCAATTAGTTGTAGGCTCAGAACTTATGTCTTTTCTGGATGGATTTTCAGATTATAATGAAATTCTCATGCATCCAGATGATTGGCTAAAGACTGCGTTTTGAACCAAATGGGGCACCTATGCTTATCAAAAGATGTCATTTGGGTCAATCAATGTTGGTGAAACATTTCAGAGAGCCATGGACATAGATTTCAAAGGTTTGGTGAATAAGTCGGTGGTAGTTTATTTAGATGACATAACTATGTATTCAAAAAAGCGTAGTAATAATTTAAAGAATTTAAAACAAATCTTTGAGCGTTGTCAGAGTTATGGAACTTCTCTCAATCCCAAGAAATCTTTCTTTGCTTTATGTGAGGGAAAGCTCCTCATATTTATCATATCCAAAGAAAGAATTCACACTGATCCCGATAGGATAAGAGAAATTTTTGAAATCCCTTTACTTCATAATAAACAATCCATGCAATCTTTCTTAGGTCAGATAAATTTTGTCAAAAGATTTTTCCCTGACTTTTGACGAATTGTTTTACCCCTCCAATCTATGATTAAGAAAAATTATGTTTTTAAATGGGGACATAAAGAGCATAAAGCTTTAAATCTGATTAAACAAGCAATCATAAATTCTCCCTCTTTAGCTCCGAATTCTTCTAATCATTTCATTTTATATACTTTTTCTTCTAAGACATCATATGAAGCTATATTGACACACGTCAATGAGGACAAAATCGAAGCACCGACTTCTTTTTTTAGCTCCAATTTTCAGGGGGCTGAATTAAACTACTCAGACGTTGAAAAACAAGCTTTTGTTGTTTTCAAATTAATAAAGCGTTTTAGACCCTTCTCAAGACTCACACTAAGGTAATAGTCCCATTCCTAGCAGTAAGAAATTTACTGATGCAAAGAGAGGTAGGCGAGAAAAGAGAAAACTGGGTAACAACACTACAAGAATATGACATTGAGATCAGACCAGCTAAACTTGTTAAAGGTCAAGGTTTTTGTAGAATGTTAGCAGGAGCATCCAACTTACCAGCACTACAATATTCAGGTGATGATATACAAATATTTGAGGTAAGCTTCAACGATATTGAATCTAAATATGTTGATGTCATCTTTTACTTGAAAAATGGATATCACCCTACGCAACTTAGTTACAAAAGAAAAAGGGCTTTGAGGATAAAAGCTAAGAAATATGAAATCATCAATGATGTGTTGTTTAGGAAAAGTTATGATTATGTTTTTCTTAGATGCCTTGAAAAATCTGAGGCGAAAAAGGTTTTGCAAGAAATCCATGATGGACTAGTTGGTGGACATTTTGGAGGAGACACAACAACACATAAAATCCTGCATGTTGGCTATTATTGGCCAACCTTATTCAAAGATGCAAACGAATATGTAAGGAAATGTAAAATTTGTCAAACATCTGCTGGAAGACAGAGGAAACTTGCATTACCATTGCAGCCAGTCAACATTTAACAACCATTTGAACAATGGGTACTAGACATAATAGGTGACATCATTCCTCACTCTTCAAAGCAACATAGATATATCCTTACAACGACTTATTACTTTACAAAATGGGTGGAAGTGATTCCACTTAAGGTAGCCAATTCTAAAAAAATCATTGAATTTATTGATCAGTTTATTATTGAATTTATTGACAATGCATCTTACTTCACAAGCAATACTATGACATAATTTTCTCTTAAAATAGGTTTTAAACTTAAATATTCTACTAACTATTATCCCCAGGGAAATGGTTTAGCCGAATCTACAAATAAAAATCTCATAAGAATCATCAAACAAACCGTTGATCAAAGTCAGAAAAACAGGCACAAATCTTTGAAATTTTCTGTATGGGCAGATCAAATAACATAGAAGGCCTCAATAGGCACTTCTCCTTTTAATTTGGTCTATGGGAAAGAGGTTGCTATCCCTACAAATGTGGCTATTCCTTCTCTAGACCTGGTTTAATTTATTGAAGAAACTCCTTCCTCTTCTATGCAATTAAGGAAATTGCAAATCCTCAAGCTTGAAGAAGAAAGAGACAAAGCCAAAATCATACATGCACATCATAAAAAATGAGTTAAATCTTCATTTGATGCAAATTTTGTAAGTCATAAATCCTTTCAGCTCAGAGACCTTGTATTGAAGTGGGATAAAGCACACGAGGAAAAAGGTAAGCATATCAAATTCCAAAGAATGTGTCTTGGCCCATTTCAGATTGCGGAACAAATCTTCCCATCCACCTTTTTACTACAAGATTTATCAGGTAAGAGAGATTCTTTACTTGTTAATGGGAAGATTTTGAAGAAACATTTCTCATAGAAGATAACCTCTTCTATCCCTTGTACACTATTGCCTTATTTTTTTAGGAACATAAAAGTTAAATAGCATTTACTTTTGGCTTTTACAATAATAATCTCTTTTATATTTTGACTTTTTGCTTGTTTAAGTAGAGGTTGTTGAGAAGATAATTTTCACATTTGAAACATAAGCTAAGTTCTATTACTCTGAAATCTACTTGTTTTCCACCAAAATTACTTGTCCTTTGCAAAAACTCAACTTTATAAAGAGACCTTTATTCTACCATTGGTCAAGAAAAGTATCTATAACAAAGCAAAGACTCTCTGCAGAAAAAGCATCCTTAGCTCTCTAATTGTCATCCAGAAACTCTTTAGGAGTCAATCATTCTCCCCATATGGAGAATTTTTCTCTTTTTAGAGTGTAATTCTAAAATGTACTTAAAACTTAAAGGATAAGAGGTCTCATTAAGAGCCGACTTACCATGATCATAGGGAAGTAATAAACTAACATTACCAATACTGCATATTAAAACAGGGTAATGGCTTGAGATTATTTTAATGAAAAGACAAGGGGTCTCATCACGAGCCAACTTTTTCAGTTGAATTACAACCAGTGAATGGCATTGTCAATTTTTTCCACCAAACCAAGACAATGACCTCTGTTGAAAATAATACTGAGAGGGGGGGTGAATCAGTATTATCTAATTCTTTTAACAAATCTTCCTTATTTACACTTTGAATTATTTTTGCATATCAATACCATAAAATAATGAGCAAGAAAAATAGACAGTCACATCAAAGAACACCAGATATAAGGTGGAAACCCAATGTGGGTGAAACCACCTACTGCAATATGTCTCTATCTTCTTTCAAAATTAGAAACTCCTTTTACAATGGTTGTACTGGTGCAGTCCTTTACAGTACGCAGGCTGCAACCTGCAGAGAGCTACAACTCTCTTCTCATTTTCCCAGTCTCTCCTGGAAGGGAGCTACAACCCCCTACTTCTTTTCTTTAAGGACCACTTTTCATAAAATTTTCAAACTGGATCCATAAACATCAAATGATCATCAAGTACCAGTAAGTCACCCAGATAACCAGATCCACAATAATAGTAAACTAAACCCAGAACACCTTATCAACAAAAAAATCAGTCAACAAAATATCTTAAGATAGATACACAATTTCCTTTTCTGGCGCCTCTGTGGCATCTCCGCACTGCGCCTTCTGTGGCGCCTTTGCACTGCGCCTCCTGTGGTGCCTCCGTACTACGCCTTCTGTGGTGCCTCTGTGGCGTCCCCGCACTGCGCCTTCTGTGGCGTCTCCGCACTGCGCCTTCTGTGGCACCTTTGTGGCATCTCCGCACTGCGCCTTCTGTGGCGCCTCTGTGGCGTCTCCGCACTGTGCCTTCTGTGGCGTCTCCGCACTGCGCCTTCTGTGGTGCCTCTGTGGCATCTCCGCACTGCGCCTTCTGTGGCGCCTCTGTGGCGTCTCCGTACTGCGCCTTCTGTGGCGTCTCCGCACTGCGCCTTCTGTGGCACCTCTGTGGTGTCTCCGCACTGTGCCTTCTGTGGCGCCTCTATGGCGTCTCCGCACTGCGCCTTCTGTGGCGCCTTCGCACTGCGCCTTCTGTGGCGCCTCCGCACTGTGCCTTTTGTGGCGTCTCCGCACTGCGCCTTCTGTGGCGCCTTCGCACTGCGCCTTCTGTGGCGCCTCCGCACTGCGCCTTCTGTGGCGTCTCCGCGCTGCGCCTTCTGTGGCGCCTCTCTGGCGTCTCCGCACTGCGCCTTCTGTGGCGCTTCTGTGGCGTCTCTGCACTGCGCCTTCTGTGGCGCCTTCGCACTGCGCCTTCTGTGGCGCCTCTGCACTGCGCCTTCTGTGGCGCCTCTATGGCATCTCCACACTGCGCCTTCTGTGGCGCTTCTGTGGCGTCTCCGCACTACGCATTCTATGGCGCCTCTGTGGCGTCTTCTGTGGCGCCTCCGCCCTTCCGTAGCTGTAGTGCTCGAGAGATCACCCTTCACAGATTCGCTTCCCACTTTACTTTCATATAGATCGAGATTTTGAAATAATAACCGAATATTTCAGATCTTAAGGTATTCAACCCAAAAGCATACCCAAGCCAAATGATCTCCTTTGCTTTATATAGGCAAGCTCTTCCTCAAATAATGGACCAATACCACGGGCCAAAACCATAGGATCAAAAACTGTGGGACTAATACCATGAACCAACCATGAAAGTGCGTGAACTTTTCTCCACATGAAATAAACTTTTCTCTGCATAAAATTCCGTGACTTTTCTCTACATGAAATAAACTTTTCTTTGCATAAATTTCCGTGAACTTTTCTCTACATGAAGTAAACTTTTCTCTGCATAAAATTCCGTGAACTTGAAAATAACTTTGCTGCACTATAATTTATCATCTGAGTGATTTGCCATCAAGGACAACACTTGTCTCATAATGCCAACAATCTCCCCCTTTGGACTTGATGGCAAACTCAAAAACTTCAGCGACATTCTCCCCCGTTGACATCAAGGGCAAAGGGTTATGCTCCCCCTAAGAACATGCTCCCCCTGAATATGAACCAGATCTGCAAAGAAGAACCATAATCCACCAGACACCATTAATGATCAAGAAAGAGATAGAGACATATTGCAGCTATATTCAGACCAGCTCCCATGATCTCCTTTTGTACATCCTCCATAATGCCAACAATGCATTATATTCTCCCCCTGAACCTGTGCCGCAACCCAGCACATGTACGCATATACCCCAGATGAATCATGCGTATAACCAACAATCAGAAGAGTCTCAACAATAAGATGATGCATCAACAACCCCCAGCTTTTGCCTGAGGTATTCAAAAGTCTCCCTGGGCAATGGTTTGGTGAGAATATCAGCAACTTGTTCCTTAGAAGGAACATACTCCAACTTGACCTTTTGTTCAAGCACTTGTTCCCGGAGAAAATGATACTTGATTGGTATGTGCTTGGTTTTTGAATGCATGACAGGATTATTTGAGATGCTGATTGCACTTGTATTATCGCATAAGATAGAGATAGGTGGTGTACAAGTGATTTGAAAATCCTGCAAGGTCTGCATCATCCAAAGGAGTTGAGTGCAGCAAGATGCAGCAGCAACATATCCGCTTCAGTTGTAGATAAGGCAATAGAACTCTGTTTCTTGCTGAACCAAGATACTAATCTGGAACCCATAAAGAACGCACCACCACT